>JANHGB010009543.1:0-49101 GCA_026283785.1 Coracopsis vasa | reverse complement strand
TGCACCTCACACCAATGGGGCCACGACTTGTGGTCCCCTCGAGTCTCCCCATCACCCCCATATGGCACAATATAACTCAAAGTTATCGACTAAGCAGTTCTTTCCAGGCCACTGCAATTACTTTCAAGCACCTCTTTGATTTTAGTGTCAAAGAGATTTTTTTTCTTCTCTCTCAAGTTGTTTTCACTTAAAAACCCCCAAAGTCCTGGAGCACCAGCCGGAATAATAAGCAGACTCACTATTTAGTCATAGAATGACCTGGAATTTCTCCAAGGAAACATATTTCTCACTGAAAAATACTGGCAGAATCTGTATGAAAGTTCTGCCTTGCCATTTGCTGGGTTTAGAGGAAACAGGAGAGCAATTCCTCCCCATCACTTTCATAGTTTGTTATTTTTGCTTCCCTCTCTTTACTCATCCCCAAGAGTTTCCTCTGGGATGGCCACTCAGTAAGAAAGAAAGGAGTGGGATGAACAAGGCACTGGGACCACTGAGAAACAGGGACACAGTGAGGAGAAATAACCAAAGCTCTTTTGTTTCTGATGCTTTCCAAATAGACATCAAAATGCTTTCATTCTGCAGGTTGCCCAAAATAAGCCAGTTTTTAATGTTTTCCAAGCAAAAGGAAGGTCTCAGCTCTTATGAGACTTTACTTTTCAGCAACATTAAAATTGATAATCCTTAAGATACCTGGAGCTAGCAGGAGTGAGAATAGCCTAAGGGGGGGGATTTGGAGGGCTGCGTGTCCCCATGGGGCTCTATTATCCCGGGAACATCCTGATCCCTGCTCATGGCCCTCCCACCCTGTTACAGAATGGAAATAAACTGCTTCATGTGGGGTTTGTGATTTTAAAGCACAATCCTGTACAAAATGCTTGGAGGTCCTCAGATGGGAGCGGCTACAAACGACCATTGGGCAGCCCCTGTTCCAAGGCTCCTTCTGTGCCTCAGGTGTGGCTCTTTGCACTTACAGCAGTTTGCAGCTGATCCTCTGCCAGCACAGAGCTGCCAAACGGCATCTCCTCCACCTCCCTGCAAAGCCCAGATGGAATTCTCCTGACTTGCGCAGGCAGTTCCAGAGCGGGAATCAGAATGGATGGGAGGGATTCAATTTACAACCGAATTCACAAGGAATTGGGCTATTTTGGAGTCCTGCCCCGAGAGCTCCTGAAGTCAACGGGAATCTTTCCCCTCCCCAGCATCCGTCTGGATGAGGTTGTGTTTTCCCTGTTGAACTTGCTCTATGAAGAACTCCACTACTGTTCCAGCTGTTACACGTGAACACAGCTGGATGAACAGAGGAAAAAGCACTTTGCCAAGAGCACAAGGGAGATGAACCTGCACCAAGCAGGGAGAGCTGCTGAGAGCTGGCCACAGCATCAGGTCCTTGTCATGGTCAGGGTGCCATAAACCCAGGGTACAGGGGGAAGCCATGGGTTAATCTAGACTGGGGAGGGGGTCCACTTCCACTCCCTTAATTTATGGCACAAATCAGCTATAAACACTGGGCTCTCATGCTCATTTTGGTGAGCCCATTTTTACTACATGCTAAGGCATCATACTGTAAGAAACATAATGGGAATGGCTTACTCCTAAATGGGATAACCTTGATTTGAGCTCCCTGCTCTCAGCTGGGGGCAGCCAGAGCTGTTCCAGCCTGTGGGATCTGATGTCCAGCTCCCATGGGGACACCTAGTATCGAGACATGTGGGCTTCTGGTTTCTGAGCCAGAAACCTAAACCTGAGCCTGCCAGTTGCTTTTGTCCAGGTTTTTGAAGCCCTCCTGCAATCCAAGCATCATGCCAAGGGGTCTGTTGCATTTAAATACATGGAATTATCTATTACAGTGCTTCACTATTTATTACATAGCTTTCGCTTTAACTGCTTTGTAAATCATATCAGAAATAATGGCTGGAATAATGGCCTTCCAACTGAGAGTCAGATGCCATCATCACCAACAGAAAGTCAAGATTGTAATTTAAAGTATAGATTAAAAACTCCTTATGTGAACATTTTGTTTAAATTAAGGGATGGGACAATAAGGCCTCACCAAAGGCAATTTTTCCTGGCATCAGCCAAGGGTTTAGAGGAGGCCTGGGGGGGGTGAAGAGCAGCCTTGCCCTCCCCAGGCTATAGATGTGTGTTTGTTGTCACATTACTTGAGCAGGAGGCTGTGCCCAGCCTGCCTGGTCTGTGTCTAAGCGGCACCGCGGTGGTTTCAGCAGTGGAGCCGTGTTCTCCTACCCAGCAGGAGACACCAGCAGCAGAGCTGGACACTGAACAGCGTCCTTGGGCCATGGCCAACCTCCCCTGGGCAAAGCCTCGCTGCCTCCAGCCCCGTCTGTCACATCCCTCCCCGGCCCCAGCGCCCGACACGCGCCGTCTGCTCGGCCTCCAGCACCGGGAGGCTCTGCTTTAGCTCCCCATGGCCAAGCTCCTCACTGCATCATCCCTCTTGTGACTGCAAAGCCCATCCTGCTCTGCTGCAGCACGATGCTGTGTGCCTGTGCTGTGCCACTGCTGCTGCCAACCCACGGCAGGTATCCAGCTTCCCAGTATGACCTCCCCATACTGCACCAAGCATGTGTCTCCTGGTCCTGGAGATCCAGAGCCCCTCTTCCCGCAGCAGGATCCATCCCTGCCCAGCCCTATCCACAACTCCCTTTGCACCCACAGAGACCCCCTTGGATATAACTGCCTGTGTAACCCCACAGTGAATCAAGCAAAACCCGAAGTACAACATCCCCTGGGGACCTCATGAGTAGGACTCCTTTGGGAGCCTTCTTGCAGCCCCATCCCATGCAGAGGTCACCGGGCATTTCTGAGCTGGGTTCTCACAGCGGATCCTGGTATTCCAGTGTTTCTGAAGCCTCCTTTCCATAATTATCACGCTGTTACATTGGTGAGTTTCTTGACAAGTTATTAAATCATAATTTCTAATTTAAATGCCAGCTTTTGGCGTGCATGCCTGCTCAGGATAAGCTCATTTTCATTTTTATTAAACATCACCTATTAAACACACGGAGAATTTTCTTAGGAATAACAGGGAACACCACAGGTGCCTTATTTCCCAGCTCATTTTGTAACGGTTGCAAGTAATTCCCCAAACGCACAACCACACCAAGGGGATTGTTCTATGCTGAGGACTGATCTGCAAAGAGCCTTCTTAGAATCCCTTAGGATCTTCTCCTTGCCAGCCCCTGGAGGTGACAAGGGGCTGCAGGCTTTGCATTGTGCCATAAAGCACCTTCCACCTTCCAAACCCAAAGGAAGGTTAAGGATGTCTGAGCCATACATCAGTATCCAAAGCACCCAACTTCCAGAGACATCTGAGGGCTCCTGACGTGACAGTCATACTTCAGTGCCACCCGGAACGTGGCTTCTCAAGCAGATGGTCAATTAATTATGCTCATTTGGTGTTTATAGTGCCTGGCCCTGGGCTCATCATCCAAACTGTGTCCCCCCATTGCAGAAAAGGTTGCAGCAGCACTGTTGGTTCCATCCATATAGGGTTATCCTCCCACCCCACTGAATTTATAGGGTGAGAGGTTGTGCTCAGGACTGAGCTTGTGGTGGGGCACAAACCATGCAAAAATGGGAGAACACAGGTGTTTTCATCGGAAAATGAGGGTTAAGAGGAAAAGAACAACTTCAATACAAGAGATGTGAGGTGAGAGGATGTTCAACAGCGTCCCTTGGGATGAAGGGTCATGCCTTAGCTTAGCCCCTCTCTCTGGGCTGCGTTTTGTGCTAAAAGTCTGCAACACGTTGGAGCTGATGGGAAAAGGAATTACCCATTTCCCCCAAATGATTTCCATCTCCAGACTATACATTTTCTGTGATCAGAGTGATTAGTTAAATAAATCATCCTTACCTGAAGATAATCCATTGATGCTTTTTAATTAAACACAATTATGACAATTTGTTCTGCTGCCTGCCAGACTGCGGGTGCAATGGGAGCCCAGGGCAGGAAGCTCTTGTGGATGTGTTTACCTCCAGGAGAAAGAAGGGAGAAGAAAAGAGCTGAAAATGGACCTTTTGATGATGGTGCTGGAGATGGGCTGGGCAAAAATAACACGGGAAGATTGGGGAACTAGTTGAGATGATGGGTGTCCTTTGGAACAGCCATGGGCTCTCTTGTGCCAGGAGTGCACTGTGGTATTAGCCTGGGTCCCATGGTCCCATTGGGTGCAGAAGGAGCTCAGTTTGGGGGCTGTGTATCCCCCCTGCTACATGCAAAGCCAGGGCTAGATGCAGATAGGAACACGTCAGTGTTCTTAAGAGCATCGTGTCCTTTTTGCAGTCCAACAAGACAAGAAAACAGGTTCCGTTTCCTCTGCCAAGGGCTTTTATTCAGATCAACTTCCCTTCAACTTGCTCCCATGGAGTGAGAGGCAAAATAAGACATAAGGAGCCAGCTTAAATAGATGTTAGAGACCTTGAAGTAATTTAACAGCCCTCTGCAGCCCCTCTTCCCTCCCCTTGCCACCGCACGCTCAAGTTCAACTGCAAGCGAGTACAGCAGACTATGTGCTGTTTGTTTTGGGTTCAATGGCATCTCATTTACACGTGTTAATTGCAACTAATTGGCACTAATTGGATGAACAGGAAACCCTCTGGGAGCACTCATACCTTTAATTTGTAGTAAATATCATTAATTAACATATGCTAATTAGAGCCAATTAACATTGATTAAGGGTTGCCAGCTACTTGGAAAGTACAACTATCCATGTTGTATTAAGTCAGCACAAAATATGATGCATGCTTTAAGTAGAAAAGAAGAGACAGCTGACATGAGGCAGCATCTGAGCTCACAACACATCCTAGCACTGGGCAACCTCCTGTGGGCAAACACTGCAGTGTGATACCCACCACATCCCGTGCCTTGCGATCACAGATGTGACAGGAGAGAAAATGCATCTCCAAAAGGAGTTGTCGCTACCCATAGCATGCAAAAACCAACGTCTGGGGTTCCAAGGAAGCTCAGCACCTCCCTGCAGTCAGATCTGTGAAAGGGGATCTCTGGTCTTTGAGGGCAATCATAGAACCGGAGAACCATTTGTGTTGGAAGGGACTTTAAAGCTCACCCAGTTCCAGCCCCTGTCACAGGCAAGGACACCTTCCACTGGAGCAGGTTGCTCACATGTTCTAACACTGCCTTTTTCCCCATGGAAAACCACTTCCTCACTGTGGAGAGCCCCGAGAGCTCCCATAGGATCTTTCTGCCTGCCTGGCCTTGGCAAAATAGACATTACAGAGAGTTCAGCCCAAACATTTGTACAGGCACTGAGCTGGATCCCTGCTCTGCCCGCTCCCAGGGGCAGGCGGGTGTGAAGATAGCCTGGAGGCACTGTACCTGAGAGCAGGACTTCTGCAGAGCACAGCTACCTGATCCAGCAAATATGGGTCACAGCATTCCCGGGGTCTGCAAAGAGCCCGAGGCTGCTCTGCACGGAGCTCGGCCCTGCTCTGCCAAGCACATTTACCCAAGAAACCTGGAGGTGTAGAATAACCCAGCGAAGCTCCCACAGGGTGAGATCCTGCTGCTCCCACGTCAGCGGCACTTTCGGGTACGGATACACTGCAGCTAGGGATGGAACTCTGCACTGGATCTGAATGAGCCACCTCAGACACTGGGAATACCAATGAGGCAGCATGCAAACACACTCCCTACACCCCCATGTATCCCAGAGAAGAGTGAAATACTGGATTTAGTCCGGTGTTACAGTTAGAGGAGATGACCAAGGCCAGGTTGGATGGAGCTTGGAGCAACCTAGTCTAGTGGAAGGTGTCCCAAGTTGGAACTGGATGCTCTCTAAGGTCCCTTCCAACCCAAACCAGTCTGTGATTCTATGAGTAACCCGGGGGTATGCAGCCATGGCCGAGTCTGTCACAGGAGGCTGAAGCTCAAATACTTCTTGTTCCCCTAAAGCTTTTGCACTAAAATTATTACCAACCTGTTTACTCTGCTGTTTACCATTTATGATCTGATAAACCAAGTGCTTATCAGTTTGTGTGGAAGGACAGGGAAGTGCAGCGCTTAATCTTAACGAACACCTGGGAAGAGACATGGTTTGGGCTGACACCGGGTCTGTTTCCCAATTTCCATGTTCCTAAAAGGATTAGCTTCTTACACTGAGAAAACAGAGCCTGGCTTGAGACGTGGCAGGGAGGAGATGCACTGCAAATACCTTGAATCTGGTGGTTTGGCTACAAACTGGGCTTTGTTAGCAGAGCGGGAGGCACGAGGTGCTGCTGGAAGGGGGTGTGCAGTGGTGTGTCCCTGCGCTTTCCTTTCCCACCTCCTACAAATGTTGACTGCACAGGATGGGAGCACACAATTAGAATCATCATAGAATCCCAGACTGGTTTGGGTTGGAAGAGACCTTAAAGCTCACCCAGTTACAATCATGGGTAGGGATAC
Organism: Coracopsis vasa; assembly: GCA_026283785.1. Classification (NCBI taxonomy): domain Eukaryota; kingdom Metazoa; phylum Chordata; class Aves; order Psittaciformes; family Psittacidae; genus Coracopsis; species Coracopsis vasa. Next base: position 42,677 of record JANHGB010009543.1, on the reverse strand, counting down.
CTTCCACTAGAGCAGGTTGCTCCAAACCCCATTCAACCTGGCCTTGAGCACTGCCAGGGATGGACATTCACAACTCCCTTGGGCAGCCTGCTCCAGTGCTAGACAGCAGATAGCAGAGGTTTGTCCAGACAAACACAGAGAGGCAGGCACTGATGAAGCTGTGGCCCCCTTCACTCTTTCTGGTAGAATCCTCCTACCACATCCTGCTCTCGAACTTCCCATTTGCTGGGCATCATTTTGGGAAACATTAAATCCCCCTGTCCTCAGCCTGGCCAGGAAAACCTCAGGGAAAAAAAACAGGATTGCCTGGCTAAAAATGGGCTGTAACATTTCAGACAAGTGCAATCAGAGGGGACGTCTGAGAACCTGAAAATGGGTTTTTCACAAGTTAAATATAAATGTCTGTTGGAGAGGAGCATCACTGACACATTTAAAGCACTATCACAAAGCTGATAAGCTAAAAATGCCAACAACATATATATATATATATATATATATGGACACATAACCTGCCCCTCTGTGAGGATAGGCTCAATAATCCAATAGGTCTGTTCCACCTCTAATTACAGTGATCCCGCATCCCAGCATTGCTAACCAGCGCTCTAAATCTGAGTTTACAGTATTTAGGAAGCATTGTCAATAATGTTTACAGTGAATTAATTACCGCAGCGATTTTAATTTATTTTCATTAATTATAATCTTATTAACCAATTAATTAAATCCAAATATGGGCTGTGACATTGTTTGGTGGGTACACCCTGGTAAGCAAACAAGCAGCATAATCATACTTCCAGCAAAGCAAACCAGCAGTGAGTGGGGACCCAGCACCAGATGGACCCGTCTAAGGGTTGGATGCTTTTGGGATGCTCTGCACAGCCCATCCCACTCCTGCTTCCTCACCATGGTCAAGGAAAACCCAACAGGGTGTTTTTTCCCTTGGGACTCTCCCAAACATGAAAAGCTTTATCCAAATGGCTCCCCAGATCCGGCCTATTGCTGCTCCTCACCCTTTACCCATCGCATGCACTGTCCATGGCAGGATGTTATCAGGTTTGTACCAATGCGGTATGAGAAATCTGGGATTATCTGACAACATCCAGAGTGTGCATCCCTTGGTGAAAAGGAAGAAGTTGAATGAGCAATGAAACCACTCGCAAATTCAAGATCTCTTTTTGTTTTATGGCTGCCTTAGCATTCAACTGCACATGGACATAGACCCCTTCAACAAACATTATGCACAGGATTTATTACAGATGTATACTATTTACTGGGGTTTATAGTGATATATAGTCTCTCTTCATCATTTGAGCAGTAAAGTATATTGTTCTGACCCTTCCACTCTCTCCATTTGCCTAAGACTCCAGCCACTTGATATTTTTCCAGTTCTGACATTTCAAACATGCAATGCCATATGTATTACCACTTTCAGGTAATTATCAGTAAAATTAGGCTAGTCTTGTACATGAAACTAGCAATTAGCCAAGGATTGAAGGTCAAAGAGATCTCATTTATAGAGTCTCTAACAAAATGTTAAGTGTAAATGTGTGTCAGATGGTCCAGGATGCCGGATTATATGGGGTCATGACAACGGGTCTGAAGTGTCATCAAGCACGATGTAACCAGTCTGTTGGGCACAGCAGTACAATCTGGGACTTATCTCTTTCAGCCTTATCAGAACCTGTGCTAAATCTAGGACACGGCCTTAGAGGAGTTTCTGTAAAAACCAGGAAAATCACTCGCAGCCCATTGTTTCCCTTGCTGGGGCTGTTAAATGAGCTGCTCTTTATCACAGTGTGCTCTGGGTGACAAGCCTGCTCCTCATCCTGCAGGACCCCGCTGCTCCTGCTCGGATGAGCGCAGGTTTACCCCCAGCCACACATAAGGTAGGGCAGCAAGGGCTGCTGTGGCACGAGGAGGTGAGTGGATGTGCAGTGCTGCAGCAGTGCTCTGTTGTCCTGTGTGGATGATGTAGACACCCCTCCAGTCCCAAAGAGACTGCTGAGAACATATCAGCTACTGGCACCAACCCATCATCTCTTAATGTCATCAGAGTGGGTTATCCAGCAGGCCCAAAGGCGTTTAGGACCTTAATCAGGTGCTAATTGGTTCAGCCCTGGTGAAGATACCAGCCTTCCTTTTTGCTGACGCAAGGCCTCATCCTGAAGGCACTCAGGAAGGGAGAGCAAAGCTCCCAGGGACACTGTGGTGCTGGGCCAGACCTTCCCTGCAGGAGCAAAGCACAGGAGGGCTCCCACCACCTCCACAGAGCTTTCCGCTCCTTTCCCAGCACCTGGGAAAGCCCATTCCATGTAGAGCAGTCAGGGATGCTTCCACATGTGTGCATTTTCTACCCATTTTTTTTCAGTATTTCCAGCTGAAATCTCTCACAATCCCAATCCCTCTATTTTTCCCTCCCAAAATACAATACTATCCCACTTTCCAAGCGCACTAGGGTGAACAGAGACCAAGCACCAAAGCCAAACCTGTGGTAGGACTATTGCTGAATGAGACCTTCTCCTCCAACAAGGAAGGTGACTGCACCCAAATCAGGTGTTAAAACCCCTCCTTGCATGGTTCCATTTATTCTCACCTGTATCAATATTCATCCTTTCTTTCTGACACCCTGTCAACTCCAGACATTACAAGTAACTATTTCCCACCGCACATCCATGGGGATCATGGCAGGCGACGATTTCCTTTCACACACTCCCCCACCGAAGGGGAGAGCTCACAGCCTTTTCCTTCCAAGTTTCCCTCTTCCCTATCCCCCTGTTTCCCCTGCTCTCTGACTGCCATCACCTCCTCTGCTTCTCCTCCCCTCTCCCGCTCCGGTTTTCCGCCCGCGTCCCTCCCGGCTCTGTGCCCTGACTACCAATGATGCTCCCAGCCCTGCTCTGTATTCCGGCTGGCGGCAGAGGTGGGGGCACGCTCGCCCGCTCCGCTTCCAGCCCTTCCTTCGCCTCCCGCTCAGGGCCACAAAACCCTGGGAGAAGACACAAACAACATTCCCATTTTCCCTGGCCATGGCACCAGTGCTTTTGTAATTGCAAATAACCAAACCCACGGCATACTGCACCGGTCTGATCTGGGAGCTCTCCCCATCCTTCCTTGCCTTTCCAGCAGTGGTGGTCAAGGGAGAAGGGATGCTCCTTGTGCCAACACGCTGGAGGTGATGGGTTTATTGCACATTCACCCTTTGATTTGCCATCCAGACCCATTTCCCATTAAGGACAGCCTCAAACTTCTCTTCCCTCCGCGGCGGCTCTGGCTCCTAACCTCCCTTTCCTCCTTGAATCCCAGGTCGTAGCGGCACTTAGCTAAATGCTATAACTGCAAACAAAGTGTGACAGCTTTATTTGTAATTATACTGCGTTTAAAGGAACAAGATGAGCTTAATGAGTTAATAAAGTGGCTGCCTGTCAAAGCAGGGGCTGCTTTGCATAGGCGCCCGGCGGGGTCCCTGCTCATGCATATGGAGGGGTGCAGGAGATGCCCCCGGCCATGGCAACGCGCAGGTAGCAGCCCGCGGCCAGCTGCCCCCGTCCCGGCAGACTTGTATGAAGTGAAGACTTGTGAGCAGCGAGCATTTTGTCTCCGCACACTTGACAAAACAAAGACAACTCACTCCTCTGGTTTCATGCCACATTTTTTATTCATAAACAAGCTGTTGGCTGTAAAGACATGATAAAACTCGAGCTCAGAGGAGGCTGGCGCACATTTGAATGCAAATCCTCAGCTGCTACAAATCCCTCCTATTATTCAGCTGATTTCTTTCTCTCTTTTTTTTCCTCTTCCTCCCCATTTTTGTCTTATGCTAAGCCAGGCAGGATCCCAACCAGAGATATGTGATAAACTCTGGTCAATGCAAAGAAAGGCACCGGCATAAAAATTCAAAGGCTTGCCTAGGAGAGGGGAGGCAGGCAGGCTCTGCGGGGCCAGCAGCATGAACAAAGGCCACCGTGCTGCCGGGGGCTCCTCGGTGGCAGCAGAAGGTTTAGCTCTACATGCACTATATTGCCTGTTGTGATCTTGTTTCACCTTTATTTTGCCCTGGCCAGGTAGCTTGCTCCCAGAGGGAGTGCGTGGGGAAAGCCTGGCATGCAAAGAGGCAGGGAGGGCTGCACGGCAGCAAAACACCAGTAAAACCAAGAGATGCCCAACCCCATGCAATGGGAATATCTGACAGGGGAAAAACCATCTGAAAGACACAACACAGATTGGTTTTATTACATTGGAAAGAAAGTGCAATTTAGTGTTTTCCATTTTCACCCCCAAACCTTCCAGTGATCACAGAATCCCAGACTGGTTTGGGTTGAAGGGACCTTAAAGCTCACCCAACTCCAACCCCGTACCTCAGGCAGGGACACCTTCCACTAGAGCAGGTTGCTCTCATGTTCTAACCCTGCTCAGGGTCTGTTCAGACCCTTTGCACGTGCAAAGCTCCTCACAAGGGAGGAGTTCCTGGGGCTGGTGCCACAGCCACACATCTGGGCTGAGAGAATCAAGTCTCAGGTTAGTGCCAAGGCTGGTGCCGAGCGGTGAAGGGCATGGATGGCTCTTTAGGTCTGTAACTTAAACCCAGCTGCGTTGCTGCCCCAAACCCTGGGTCAAGTCCAGATGTTTCACAGAGCCCAGCTCTGGAGCTTAAGATTCCTTTTAGGCAGGACCTGACCTGGCTCCTGGGTAGCTCCCTCCCCTTGTAGGCATTTGTGCAAGTCTTTTAACCTCATCCAGTTCCAACCCCTGCCACAGGCAGGGACACCCTCCACTAGAGCAGTTGCTTCAAGCCCCGTCCAACCTGGCCTATTGGTGGATGTTTCTGCCAGCTCCCATGTAGCTGGAAGAGGCCCCAGTGCAGGACATGCTTAGATGTGCATTAAATCTTCACCCTGTGTTAAACCACAGCTTTGACCCCCTCTACCCTCCCTTTTCCCATGTTTCTTAAGGTGCCTCTTTATATAAAGCAGCATCAGCACTGCCTGCTTGGCTGGGGACCTGTTTCTGCAGATGCCGAGGCCAGGAACCAGGAGAGGGATCAAGCGATGGCACCTTCCCAGCTGGGCACAGCTCCTGCTGCTCCCGCCACTCTGGGCACAGCCCAGGTTCCTGGCGTTTGCAATGCGATCAATGCAGGGCCCCTGGTTGTGGACAAGAGGAGAGACTTAATTCTAATCTGTATTGACTGCTCACTGCTTTGTCTGCCAATTTGCATCATGGACTTGTCTCAAACAATGATGTGGGCCTGGCAGGTTCTCTCACAGTAATCTATACCAACGGGTCAAAATCTCTGAGCACTCGTTAAAGCCCATCCACACAAAATGCACGTTTAACTACTGGAAAGATGCTGAGGTGCATCTGTCTCAATATTTATCCACCTTCATCTGGAATCTGCTTAAACCCCAAGAATGCTTTCAATTCTCAGCAGCAGAAAGAGGCCACTTGATGCAGTGGAGACTATTCCCATAAGTTTGTGTTGTAATATTTTCTCATGCTACCTCCTGTCCAAGGAACAGGTTAATGGAGGTGGATGGTAGGAAGGAGATGCCCAAAGGAGTGAACTCAGTCTCCTGCCTCACGCTGTAAATTCCTGCCGTGACTGAGATAACAATCTCTCAGTGTATTTTGGGTAAAGCTCTTTGGAGTTTCCCCTATTTCTACTTCCATTTTTCACCAGGTTAGTAGCTGTTGGCAAGAGCAGCTCTGGACACAGCATCCTTACTGCTGCTGTGGCGTGGATGCTGCGGCTGAAGGGCACATATGATGCCTTATAGTGGGATGGCATAGGGGACCAGGTAAAGACATCCCCAGCTCTGGTCACTCATAGACCCCCCAGATCCACCTCCAGCCACTGCCAGGTCAGCATCACTGCCCCATCCCTGGCTCCTGATGGACAGAGCGTGGCCAGGAAACACAGGCGAGGTTTTGGGTTAAGTGCTGAGCTGACAAAGACGCCAAGCTCCAGAGCCCAGCCCGGGCATGCGCTTCCATAGAGCCTCATAATGCAGTGTGCCAGCAGCGTGGAGATGGAGTGATTAGGCTGGGGACATGGACACTTGTCTCCATTTAAGCTCTGCCACATCTGCCTGTTTGTCAGCAGAGGTTTAGGGCTGTGGCAAGGGGGTAAGTGTGTGTTTGTGAGCACACACACCTCTGTCCCGCTCCGTGTCCTGCATCCCTGTGCTGGCTCCGGAGCAGCTTTGGCTTCCCTGTGTTTGGGTGACAATTTACGGGCGCTGTGACCCTGGCCACGGTGCTGCCAAAGCCTGTGTCCAGCCAGCGCTGCCTGGACCATGACTGCAGCACATAAATGTGATTTATAGGCAGCCATCAGGGAGAGACACTGCCTCTCACATCAGCTCCTTGCACCAGATGGACTGGCTGCTACTTCAGCCATGGGCTCGGGTGGCCAGGACACTGCCCACCTCCCTCCACTTCCTAACTAGATGGGGTTTGCCACTTGTCAAGAGGAGCCTGAGTTTTATAAATAGGTTTCTGCTCTTGGGTTTTTAAGCATACAAAGCATGAGGAAGAAGGATTTGAGGAGGAACAGCCACTTTGTGCAAGAATAAACAGAAAAGCCACTTTGATCCTGTCCCGGTGACACCAGGGCAGCAGGACAACTGATAAACCATGGCAAAGAGGTTTCTGGAGCCATGGAGGCACCGTCCACATTGCAGCAGTGCCAAGAGGAGGTACACTTACATACTCCCCATTGCTTGGCTGCTTTGGGCATCTGCCCACATCCAGTGGCACAGGCTCCTTGTCAGGATGGAGCCATTGCAGAGACAAGACAGAGAGCAGCCACCCCCCCAGCGTGGACAGCAGCCCTGTGAGACACAAATATGTTCAATAATGTTTTCCCTAGCTCCAGATCCATCCTGCAGCATGGAGAAATGGCCCTGCTCATCCAGCAACCGTAGAAAATCTCAATTTCCCACATAAAAATATTAGTGGCTGGCTTAAAATATTAACATGTGGATCGCATTGCCCTCAGAAGCTGTGGGATCGGAGTTTAGCATCAGCAGTTAGACACAGATATGGAATTAAAAATGTAAGCAATGGCTTTGCAGGCTTTATTATTGCGGCAGGGAGGCCCTGCAGGATGGATGGTGGAGGAAGGGAGGGAGGAGAAGAGCACAGGGCTGGGGTTTCGTGCCATGGCTCCAAGGGATCTGCCCCAGGCTCTGCCCCATAGCTCCTGTGTCACATCCCACACAGCTCCATCCCTCTGCTCCAGCAGCCGGGGGGACACCATGTGCTTTAGGGTGGCTCTAAGGATACACCTAGGTTTGGACCAAAGCGAGCATCCTTCTAGCAGAGGGCTGGGTGCAGGCTGGGGGTCAGCACACATCCCCCTGCATGCCTGGGATATTCTCATCCTGCTGCATCCATCCCCATGCCATTGCATGGGGACCCAGCCCTAGACCTGCTGAGGCCTCTAGGGGCTACTGTAATACAAATAATGAATAATTACAATGCTATTAAACGGGTACACGACAGATATTCCACAAGCCCTGCACATAATACATGTAAAGCTTCCTTCTGAGTACAGAGACCTCTTTCCCTGAACGTTTGGGCTCGGCTGATTTCACCCACAAAGGTGCTGGGTCCATCCCAGTGGGTGCCCGAGTGAAGTTGGGAAGAGCAGAGTTTGGCAGAAGGTTAGGGTTGGAAACAAAAAACCTGGACTAAATTATTATTCCACCCATAGCCTTCCCAAGGAAAATAGAAGCAGCAGATTGAGGCCTGTTTTCATATTTGATAGGGAACCAGATAAATGGCAGGCAGCTTGCTCTGATAAGGCCTTGCTCTGGGCATAACCTCCTTCTCTGAAAGCCTCTTACTATGCATAGAGTCAGGCTATCTGTGCAGCTGCACCTTGACACAAATATATCTGCACCCAAGATGAACCAATTCCCCCAGAAATTACAGGAGTGGGATTGCATCTGGGGAAGGGGCCGCAGCCACCGCTTTGCCACCTTCTTTTCTCAACAATACTTTCTTTTCCCCCCAAAGAGCCTCTCAGACAAACAGTTTTCCCTTATTCTCCCTCCGCATCGCTCCGTCCCCTGTGCCCGCAAAGAGCAGAGAGGGCGATGGGGATGCAGAGGGAAAGGGATTTAATCCTCCTGAGCTATCTCATGCTTGGGAATCACCCCCAAATGGTCCTCAGCAGCAGCTGGGGTGACATCAATATAACCTGGGAGTTCCCAGGCTCTTAGAGGGCATGAACAAATGCATGATGCTACAATCAGTATGCCCACACTACTTCCCAAACTCCCTCCCTGCGTGGCCACAGAGCCCAAATCCCCTCCTTTTCCATGGGACTGGCTCTTATGTACCAAATTACTTCAGGAAATGGGGCTTGGCTCCAGAGGCCAAGGCGTAAGAATAAATATCCTGAGCACCACCAGTTCCCAAAGGAAACCAGAGGGAACCAAAAGAAAAGGTGGTTACAGAGATCTGTGAGAAAAAGAGAGATATCCAAGGAAACAGCCATGCTAAGTTGGTATTGAGCAGCTTCTGACCAAACCCATACTCATTTCCAGCCGTTTATGGACACAAATAATATCCTTGCTCCCAATTCTACTATGTTTTTATATCCAGAAGGGACTGGAAATGAGTTTTCCAGCTGCACGGCCACTTTAAAGACTTGATCCTAATGTTCTGTTTCGTGGTGACACGAGCTCCATCATCATAAGAAGAACAAATCAGCAATTAGTCTGCGAGAGGCATCGCCACGGAGGTAGCACAGCCCCTAGTCAAGAGGGAGAGGGAATCCTTTTCCATGGAAAGCCCTCGGGAGAGCCGGGCCCTGGCGCCTGTGACGATGATTGATGCTGGCTCTGCAGAGACGCACCACACCTCCCCAGAAAATTAAAAGCCTATTTGGTACGGTGCTAACAACGCAGCCCATTGATATTGTCTCATTACCCATCAGCACCGGGCCCTCATCTTTCCATCAGTATGGTATTAGGGGAAAAAAACCCCACAGGACAAGCACTTTTCCTCTGTTCTCCTCATCCATCCCACAACATGCTTGGAAAACCTGACAGCGAAAGTTGGGCAGATCCAAAGCTCCTGTATCCTTCCTTATACATCATTATTATTGTTATTATTGGGATTTATGTCTCACCATGAGCCCCCGAAGCAGCTCTCACCCACCAGAGCCTTGCTTTTACCCAGGCACAGGGTGATGCCGGCTGCACGGCTGTGGATTAGCGCTGGCTCTGCCAGCACCAACGCTGAGCACCACATGCCCCAACCACCCCAGGGATCTGCATGAAGGGAACACACGAGCGGGGAATGGGCTCTGCAGACAGAGCCGGGGGGAGCGCAGAGGCAGCGCTCGGGGCAGGGACACGGGGAGGTGTTTGTGGGATCCATCTGAAAGCCGCAGTTGCTGAGGTGCAACCGGCCCCGCTGCCAACCGTGAAGGGCCGTCGGTAGGGAAGTGAAATATTAGAGCTTCGGGGGTTTCCCTGCCCCCACCGCTCCCAAACTGGCATCTGTTCCATGTTGGGTTGGAGCAGCAGATGCCTGGTTGCAGCTAATGACAGCAGTAGGCTGCTAACAGATGCCACGTATCTAGCAACAGCCTTTGTCTGATCAAAACACCAAGTGCTGATTTAGCTGTAAAGGTAGCAGGGACAAGGCCTGCACCTCCCTGCAGCCGGGTGGCTCCAAGCAGGAGCAATGGACTCACTCCTATCCCCTCCCCTGGGGACAGAGGAGATGCAGCTCCAGAGCCTGGCTGGACTGGAATGTATAAACCTGCTCATCCCATGGACCGGGTGATGCTCCAGGATGAGCATCCCTCTTTTCTACACAAGCACTTTGCTGGGGGCTAAACCTGATGCTTGCAACTGCCCTCTTCTTGCTTTCCCTGCCCTATTCCCTTTGGGAGCTTTGGATGTGTTGGCTCTTCCTCGCCCTGGCTCTCCCATCTCACCCCAGCACGTGCCTGTACCTCAGTGCATCATTCTGCCAGCACTGCCATGGTCAGAGGCAACATCTCCACCATCATTAACCCGCTGCTGCCTTTCCCACCCCAAGCAGCAGAAGAGATGCATGGGATGTTTAAGAACAGGGGCTTAAATAAAGCACCACTATTGCACTATTGCAGAAGAAGCCATCCTCCTGCTGTAGCCATCACTTGTTAGTTCGGCTCCTGATGATGAGCAGAAAGGGTTGAAGTTTGGTGGGTGAGATAACTCAAGGGTGCTGGACCTGTGGCCAAAGCACAGGGATTGTGAATGGGCTGCACAGAGTCTCGCTGCTGACCAGGCTCCCATAAACCTTCCCAGGCATTAACTGAAGAGAGCAAAGAGTCCCAAGGGTTGTGAACGGCTCCGGATGGGGTCCTGAGGGCATGAGCACAGACACTCATTTTTCAAGGCTCACTCCATCAGCCTTCCCATTTCCATCTCGTAGCCCCACCAGAGATTAGGGCACATCAAGGGATCCGCTCTCCTGCCCACAGGCTTCCCAGTGACATTAACAGCAGTGCCATGCCTGTATGCAGAGCAGGGGAGAGCTCTAATTGCTGAGCAAATTACACGTTTAAAATCAAACCTTCTATTTTCCTTAGGAAGGAGGAAAACACAGCGCTGCCCACAATGGAGAACTTCTGTGTGCTACAGGAAGTATTCAAATAACAAGATTAACCCCCTTTCCTTCAAATTAGTTAATAAAAATTGATTTTTCCTGGTGCTGAATACTTGCTTTCACCAAAACTGCCCTTTAGGGGTACCTGCAACTTCCTAATGTTGATAAAGCTTAAGAATAGTCAGAGATTTGGGGTCTTTCTATGCAAAGATGAAAGCTTGGGTGTCAGTGCTCTCCGAGGAGAGCCTGGTGCCAGTTCAGGCTCCACAGAGTGGAGCATTGGGTAGGGGAATTATTTCTAAGGAGAGGCAAGGAGCCAGGTATCAAAAGCTCTTGATCTGGAGGTCAGCAGGGATGCAGGGATGCAGCACTTCTCCTCCCAGAGACCCTTCCACTGTAGGAGGTGAACCTCCTGCTCTCCCATGGCACAGACAGAGAAGCCAAGGCCTGGAGCAGCCCCTTCCATTCACCTCCCCACCACGGAGCATCCTTCATCCCCTCGATGTTTCTATTTCCTTGGCCTTACCACCCTGCCACACTGGATAGGCAAGGACAATAACGCGAAGAACCAAATGAAGAGAGTTTTTAACCAACACACAGAAGCCTAAAGGATAATTAAATGACAAGACTTATCAGTCCCCACGGGGCATGCCCATTGTATCACAGATTAAAAACTGTTTCCTTTCCAAAGGAAAACCAGTCGCTGATCTACCTCTGGCTGAATCCATCAGACAACTCAGCTGAAACAAGTTTCCCAGTTTTTAATTCCACCAGCTGATCCAATCCCCTCCTTTTGATTTCCCCAGATGGCAGGAGCAGCTGGAAGGGAAAATCCTTCCCTGCCAGCACCGCAGCATCACCTGGACATCCACAGATCGCATCACCCAACCCGAGCAGCACAGAGAAGGGCTCAAAATGCTTTGCTCTTAGCAATCAAACCAACAAACCAACCATCCCCTTGCATTTTTACTGTCTGGGGAGGCTTTAAACAACATTGGTACGTATTATAACAGCTACAAACAACCTAAAGCCTCTGGGGGAGCTTTAAACGCATCAGTACGTACATACAACTGCGTATGCAAGGAGGGAATTATTGCATGAAATGAAGTTGGACCACGAAGAGGAGCCAAAATGTCTCCACTAAAAGTTTTTCTATGGCAATACACTGCTTTTTTGCTGACAGGATCTTGCTTTCTGCAGGGCATTTGCATTGACTGTGAAAAGAAGCCCACAGATGACAGCAAACAGCCCTGGCCCCTGCCCGGCCCCGGCATCCCCTCAAAGTGAGGTGAATAAAGAAAGAAATGGAAACAGCATCAAGGTTTTCCGTGGCATTTCCATGCGCCCTGGTGCCGCAGCCTGAAGCTGGTGGTGCTGGTGCCCGTGCACTGCTTCGCCTCCACCAAGTGCTGTGTATTCAATCAACTGTTTACTCGGCATCGGCTATAAATGTGCATTTAATTGGGCACCTTTGCTCCCTCTCCCCTCCTTCCTCCGAGGGGGAACAGCCTCCGATTCATGCGCCACCACCCCGGGGTCCCCCCTCCCCTCTCCCTGGGACCCACAAAAGAGAGGTCGCTCCCATGTCAAGTGGGGTGTGGAGACCAGCTGAGGAGCTCCAGAGCTGAATTGTGCCAATTTGTGCAGCCAGAGCCCGCTGAAAACCCTCCGGATCGGGAGGCAGGAGCCGGCATATGGTGCCTCACTCAAGAGCCTGTCATTCAGGGGACCGGCGAGTGATGGCTCTCTCTCACCCTCCCTTTATGGCCTTTCTGCCCCCCTCCCGTGGGTCTGCGGAGGGGCTGGGAGGATGAGGAGGGCTGGGGCACGGCAGCCCCTCTGCCGCTCCATCTGCACGCGGAGCCAGCGGAGCGTGGATGCTCTTTCTTTATCCCGCTCCCCTCCTCCGAATTTCTCCGATGTCCCTGTGAATAAAGCACTCATGTTGCCGAGGGACACACGTTTGGGCTCAATTTCATGCTAGTTAAATCCAAAATAGTGCCTGTGAGAGTGGCTGTGGACCATCCCTGCTGCCTCCGACACTCCATGATTCCCAAAGCCTTCTCCCGTCTCCACAGCCAGCCCTCCTTCTCCTTCCAGCCCATCCTTTAGCCAAGGCTTGTTCCTGTCCTCAAAGCTGCCCTTTTACAAGCAGAAAAGCTGTTGGCATGAAAGAACTATGAAGAGCCACCACTTAAAACCCCTTTCAGGAGCAGAAGGTTTTCAGCTCTCAAAGAAAGAGGGGGTTTGTTCTGGCTTTGATGTTTCTGGGGTTTGGGACTCTCCGCTCCTTTCTCCTCCATCCCGAGCGGGCAGCTATAATCACCCTCCACCCTGCCTGCCTCTATTCACTGGTGCATTTTAAATAAGGTAACAACACAGTCCCCAGTTTGGGAACCAGCCTCAAATTAGTGCCTGCACCGCTTCAGCAGGGGAGATTTAATCAGGTAGTTAAGACCCTGTTTGTGAGAGGCTGCTGCCCTTCATGGGGGATTTGAAGCCCTCAGTGTCAGTGTGGGGCAGGAGGAAGGGGGCAGTTCCAGCCACATGCTTGGCAGATCCCTGAACTCCAGGCTCCCACTTATCTCCATCTGAGATGCCAGGGATGGGAAGAGCCAGGTCTCCATGTGAAGGGATGTGATTTGCCAAGTGTCTTATGCCACTTCCACAGTGCCAGGCGACCCCTTCCCATCCTCATCCTCATTTCCCCTGATCTTACTCTACTTTAACAGCAGCAACTTTATAATCTCTCCTGCCCTGTATCACAGAATGCATGGAAAGGGTCAGAGGCAGAACACTGATAGGGAACTTCATGGACCTGATTGTCACCCCGCAGCTGGCTCCAATGAAGCTGTGCTTGCACCGATTATGGCTATGATTACTGAAAGCATCCTTATGGAAGGAGGATGCTTCACTTCTAGCAGGTACTTAATCCCTTTTGAAGCCAGATGAGTCGGCTGGGTGAGTGCAGGGGCATGAGGAGGAGTGGGGAGGTGCAGGATATGGGGTCTCAGCAGCACATCCACTTTGGCCTCATACCCACCCTGCTATCGGGAGGCCCATGGGTCTTGCATGCACCACACCGTGCTGTGGCCATCACAGTCCCGGTAGTGACGGTTTGGGACCCGCTGTTCTTGATGGGGCAGGAGCAGGCAGGCAGAGGGCCCAGCATGGCGCACAGTACCCCTGCAGCATCCCTGCAGCATCCCCACAGCTGCCGCGGCAGTTGGGGGAACAAACCTTTAGAGACACCGTCTGTCAGCGGCTCTGGGGACATTGTCTGGGATCCCATCACACTCCACCCCTTTTGAGCCCTTGCTGCAGCTCTCCCTGCCCTTCCCCAGCAGCACTTTCCAGCCACCCCTCACTTTGATTTAACTACAGCACCCTCAGACCCGGCCAGCAGCACGGGAAGGGATGCGGAGCACGGTGCATCCCACCTGGATAACACCCTGCAAACCTTTGGGACCAACTCTCCACTTGCCAAGCAAGTTGGCAACTGGGTACTGTGTTAAACATGTGTGCCCATGGAGCCCTCCCCAGCCGCCCGCTGGCTCCGGAGGTGAGCTTCCCAGCCACGCTTCCCAGCTAATCTCCGAATGCCTCCCTGGATGTCCACAGCCTGATTTCCCTGAAGTTGCTCAGCCCGCATTGAATGGAAGCGGCTTTAATGTCGGAGGCAGATGGGCACCTCACAAAGGCCCCTCACCTCTCCAAGCTGGTCTGTCCACATGCCTGATTAAATCCTAATACAGAAGTTAGAATTGATACAGTGGCTCTGGGGTGATTCAATTAGTGCAGCAGGCATGGAGAAAACAGCACAAAGAGATGTGGTAGTTAGAAAGTCATTTTCTTTTGATCATTATAGCATCTCACACGTGGAAGCAGAAAATTATAGGCTCATGCGTCTTTGCTTAATATCCTCTGGGGCCAGATTTGTCGTAACATTGAAGTTAGCTGTCAGAATTGACAAAATCATGTGGTGTTGATGAATTTACAGTGCTGCTCTTAAAAGCCGAAGCAGGATCCAGGAAATCTCTGCCAGACAAATGTATTCAACTTGTATAAAATCACCTTTCCCTCCCTGCCCCCTCCCTTGGCTGCAATCCCTCCCCTGCCTTTGTGGTCCTTGTGCTGCCGGTACAGATGCCGGGCTGGGATGGGAGCCAGCTGACTTCATGTTGGCCATCCCCATGTGCTGCCTTTCTTCTCCAAGTGCCATGGTCCACACTGAGCTCAAACCCATCACATGGTTTAAACGGTGCCAATAAGGACCTTTTTTTAGCTCCCAAAGGAAGTTTGGTGCTGGAGAGTGGCAGCCAGTGAGGCTCAAGCTCTAAGCATCGCCACACGATGGGTATGGCAGTGGGAACACAGCCATGGCCAAGGGATGCTCAGGACCTGGTGCTCCTGCTGCAGCACAGACCCATCCATATCACCATCAGAGGGACCCATAGGGCCGTCTGAATGGGTGAGGAGGAGGAGGAGGACCCCAGCAGCTGTGTGGCTGATGTGTGTCCCCCATGTCAGGGAGAACTGGCTGTTGTGCATGTTCAGTTGGCAAAGAGGTTCAGGGACAGACATGGGGCATGGGAAAACAAGCAGGACAAATGTGTCCTTGTGGTTGATAAAAAGGGCATTCTATTGACAACAGACCTAAGAGGCTGCTGAGTTTTACAGGAGGGGAATGGATCCATCAGGACAAACCGCTCTTATTCCTCAAAATGGGAAGAAAGGTTCCATTCTCTGTATTTTTTAATAACAAAACTAAATTATCAGCTGGTGGAGATAGCCCAGCTTCCCTGAAGCAGCACCCTGACCGGGAGAGAACCTGGTCCCTCCATCTCTGTGTGACTGCTCAGTGCCCCTGAACCCACCATTGGTACTGCAGTAGACTGCAGCTGCCCGGTACCGTAGCCCAGCTTCCATAGCACCTCAGAATTCCCAAACTGCTGGCTGCATTCTGAAACTAAACATCCACCAAACCCCTGATCCCGAACACCATCAGTGCATCTCCAACCATCTCTCCCACTGCTGTTCCGCAAGGTGAGGACCATCCTCTTCCAGAGCAAGCACTGCTTTTCCCCAACCAGACTTCAACTTACTGGTGCTGTACATCACTCAACACCAAAAGCAACAAACCGTGACATGGGAATATAGTTACTCCAGGCCATATTTTCCTGATATGCTCTACAGAAGTGGAAATGTTCAAAGATCCCATTGCCTCCTGCCTGGAGAATCCCTCTTGCTGTAAGATTCTCAATGCCACAAAGTGGGGCTGGTGCATCCTAATCGCTTCCTGCGCAGCAGGAGCTCATCTATCTCATTAACTGAGCTGTGCTCATTGTTTTGCCCTGGCTTAAGCAGATACAACATTCCTCCTGTATTTAACACAAACCCCATCTCAGCTGCTCTCTCCACACATACACGCACCGAGGGTCTCGCTGGCCAATTTGGATGACAGAGAATTTCATTTGGATAACAGATAAATGGGCTATGGAAATGCTTCTTTCCCATCACAACTGCCAGAAAGGAAAAAGCCAAACCCCACCATAGCAAAACGATGCGTGGGGCCAGGTCTGCCTGCTCTCACCCAGTGTAACACCACTGAAGTCAATGGAAGGGCAGTGGAGCTGGTTCATCTCCTGGTGTTCCCTAGGCTGGACCTGCTTCCAGGCACACAGTGCTGGTGGGAAAACTGACTGCTCTTTAATGCCGGTGGGAGAGGCAGCACATCCCGCTGGCCTTCCCCTTTCATCTCTTTGTGGTCCTTCCTCTGCAGCAGGATATTCCTAGCAAAGTTTCACACACTCGGTTTGAATTTTCTTTCTATTTTTTAATTTCTAATCAAGAGGTGAACTTGGGAAGGGTTTTTTCCAGGTTGCCTTCCTTAAGAAAATGCTATTTCTGGGTAACTTCTATGATTTTGGGGGAGCGAGTTTTATACAGTTTGTTCATCTTGAGGAATATCTTTACCTTCTATTCTTCCATCTCTGTCTGGTCTTCAAGATATGCTAATCAGTGTGTAAGTATATCCTTTCAAATAATTATCATACATTATACTCTACTCATCTCTGTATAATTTCCTCATATGCATAATCGTATTTGACTTCCTTATGAATGTAAAAACCATCTTACCTTGGGCAAGTTAATCTTCATTGATTGAATATCAAATTCATTTGAATGTGTTAGCAAAGCCTTCCCCCTCCCTCCTGAACAGGAGCAAACGGAAGAGAAATACACATTTCCTCTGCTGGTGCTGAAGAATTAGCGTGTTTACTTGGTCTTTATTTCTCATTTTGCTCTTTAAGGCCCTTTTTGCTGCCCCACTTCTTCTCCCTCCCTTGTTCTTTAAATAAGAATTAGAAAAAAGGAAACCTGCATAATAACAGCACTTGATTTATTTTCAGGTGCAAAACGCTGTTCTCACTCCATGCTTCTGAGGAGAATAATTAAGGCACCGTGGAACCTTGATAATAACTAACTTCAAAAGGGTGAGAAGCAAAGCCAAAACTGCTTCAAATGAGGCACAATCCACCCAGGAAACGCCGGTGAGGGAAATCAGCCTTTCTTCTCTTAAAACCATTCGTGGGGTTTGATAGCAACAAACCTCACACGCCATCAGGTCCCACCAGCACAAGGGCTTCAACACAACCTCGTGCTTTGGGTGTAAAGGTGCGACTGCCCCTGAGCCTGCTTCTCCTCCTAATCAGACCCTGGAGATGCTTTTCTGCCCAGGAGATGGATGAGAGACATCCCGGCCCCAGATAAAACTCCTTTGCTTTCCACAGGGATGGATTTCCATCTGGGACCAAGGCAGGGATTCCTATGGGTGAGCTTCCATTTCAGGCTCAAATGCCCTGATGGTCGCCCAGTACTCCTCATGCCACTCAGCAGCTCATCTGAGCTATGAGCTGAAATAGTTAAAGCATCTCTCCTACAGGAGGCAACCATTAAACAGCACAGTCAGAGCTTGTCCCCAGGATGGTAGAAACCATCCCTGATGCGATGCTCCTGCTTCCACTTCCTTGTGCTGCACCCAGGCCAGCTCCTGGCCTGCAGTCCCCAGTGTCACACATGGTGTTACCTCCTCAGAGGCCAGAGATATCCCCATGCATCTCCCATCTGCCATTGCTCCACCAAGAGCCTGTAACGAGTCCCTTTGCCCCTGAGCAGCCCACAGGGCAGGGATGCTGCCCACATCAGGGGAGAAGGTACCCTCCAAGATGCCTGCTCGGCTGCTGTCCCCATGCGATGAAACATTCCCAGCTGAGTTTAACGTTTTCCAAAGTTTAGTTTTGCCTTAAAAATATATAGTCAAAATAATAACAAAACAGAAACCCCCGAATTCCAATAACATTCAGATCTCCCCAGATTAGGCTTCTCGCTGGCCTCAGCTGGAGCAGACGCCAGTAAATCAGCGCTGGGGAAATGCCCTGGTGAGATTTTCTTATCCAGCATTTAGGAAGCAAAGAATATTATACATTAAAATCCAATGTTACATATGGCAGAGCTGTGCCAAGCTCCAAGGGCCTGGAGAAGCAGCTCAGCACTGCTTCATTGGCCATTGCACCCACTGGGCATCACCCCAACCCACAGTGCTTCCATGTGGGGATTTGCCATCACATTTGGCAGGGTGATGGGTGGCTGTAGCCCTGGACAGTTATGATCCTGTTTTCCCCCTTTATACCTTATAATCAGCAAGGTGAGCGTTTTGCTACCTCTGATGGAGTCTCTTTGGACCTTTCTCCAAGGGCAGTGGGATATCAGCCCCGTTACGGAGCCGTGCAGCACACTGGGCATTTACCTGTGACTTCCAGACATCCGACAGCTCGGTTGGAGCTACCGCTATGAGTGGGCTGACGGATGTCCGGAAATCCAGGCACGGGGCCAAAGTCCATGAATTCTGGCTGGGCAAAACTTCCAGGCTGGGAAACCTGGACATATGGGAGCTCCTGTCTGTGCCATTGCAAGCCCCGAGCCAGGAGGGCGGCAGGACCAGGATGGTCAGAACATCGCGGGGTTGGCAGGGCTGTGTCTATTTTGAGCTCTGCTTGGACCAGGAGGGAAACGTGCATCACGTAGCATGAAACGGGTTTAAGCTGTTTTGGGGGTTGGTGAAGACATCAGTGCAGCAGACAAAGATTACATTATGATTAACCAGGTTAATGTCCTGTACATTGTTAACACTAACATTTTCAGAAGAGGTGCGTCCAGTCTGTGTGTGTGAGGTTTGATTCCTCATGACTGGAATTTCTAACAAACATGGAATTATACGGTTTTTCCTTTTTTTTCCCCAAACTCCTCTGACTCAGTGAGTTATTTTGGGCTGTAGCTCTGGCAAACCTTCCTGCACAGCTCTTCAGGCTCCCTCCCCAGCCTGCACCAGCCTTCCTACAAAGTGAGGGGCTGATCCAGCAAACCCCAGGTACTGCACACTGTGCTCCCTGCCTGGAGCAGCCCCTTGGAGCCCAACGAGATGCTGCAGGAGAGGCCTCAGGAGAATGGGGGACATCAGATGGAAGGAAAGCATAACAAGGCTGTTGGGTGAGAGATGGGAGTTAGAACTGAATGATCTTAAGGTCCTTTACAACCCAAACCATTCTATGATTCTATGGGTACAGCAGCTGAGGTAACTTTGGGGTATTTTCGTCCCTTTATGCCAATACTGAAGTTGGTCTCACCGCTCCTGAAATGAACATTCCTCTCTAAGCACGTCACAGCACTGATGAACAACCCTGAGTGCATTTTACTCTTCAAGTATCAATGACCTCAAAGTAGACAAAACCACATCATCCCACCCTCCATCCCAACCCCGGCACGTGCTCGGGAACAGTAACTTCAGGCAGAGGATTGGGATGAGGAGCTTTCCCTGAAACCTCTTCCCCAAACATCACCCACCCTCGTGCATATGCACAAAGGGGCACAAATGGCCGGTCCAGCGGAGGTCCCCTGGGACGGTGACCAGGGGTGCTGGGGACAGGGAGTAGCTTTGCCACGTGGATCATCTATCAGGCCCTGGCCAATGCCTTCCAATGGGGATTTAATGATGATGAGCAGCAGACCCCTTCCTGCTTTTACGTCACCCCTGGGAGGCTGTGGACAGACAGGCTTTCACAGCCGCCTTGCACTTTCCCTGACCCTTGAACCTCGGGGCCAGCACTTTTATGGGGATGAAGCGACACAGTTCCTGTAACCTGCCTCGGGGGCCCTGAAAAATTAGACTGAATCAAAGCAGAAAATGAGTTTTCATTTATCTTGTGATGATGCACGAGGTTACATGAAAGACAAATAGCTGCTTCTGACTCTTCCTTTATCATTGTCACTGCAATTAATAGGCTGTGGCCTTCGTTACTGTGTTAGTACTAAAGAGACCACGGGCCCCGGGGGACGTTAACAAGAGGAGAAAAGCAGCCCAATCTTCTCCAAGTTCTGTCACCTTACGATGTGCTAACCTGCTTCCTTTTAACTTGCTTCTGAAGTGCTGGGGACTCAGCTGGAGGAGGAGAGCAGTGACAGTGCCAGAGCTCATCTGCCTCCTCCATCACCACCATCACTGGTCCCGCTCCCTATGGCTGGGACGATGGAGACTGGACATGGCAAAGGCTTCCCAAGTTTTGATGGCCTTCAGAGTCCCACCATGCTGTTGAGGATGTCTCCATATTTGGTGGTCCCCAGCTGGCGTCTAGGTCAACATCTGAGTTGGACGCTCCCATGGGATGGTGGGAGTTCAAGTGTTCTCTCCAGGCCCCAAGGCAGGACTATTTCAAGCATGAATGATGCTGCTGCCCTGGCAGTGCAGCCAATCCCCAGCCCACACCACTGGCCACTGCTTTCCAAGCTTGCTGCAGCCTGTGCCTTACTCCTCCATCCCAGCAGCAGAGCCACCTCCCCTCCATCCTCTCCCAGAGCCCTCACAGCACCTCTGCTCACAGCACCACTATGAGACACCTTCTCTCCTTCATTATACTGCATCCCAACCATCAAATCCCTATCCCAACAGAGTCAGGAAAGCAGTCGAAGTTATTCCCACCATCAGTTACACAGGACAGGGAGTCATCTGTCACCTGAACACATGCACCACCACAGCTCTTTTCCCACCTCATAAAAGCAGATGAGCCGTGTGTGTGCCTGTGCGGTGGCTTTGGCTGTGTGACAAGAAGGATGCTCGAGCTGAAAGCTGGTCCAAGGGACATGGCTGGGCCTGACCTCCTCACCAGCTTGGTGCTGCCGAGCTCTGTGGGACTTACTCTGCCTGACTGGTGTTCAGACTGTGTGCCCCAGAACCAGCTCAGGTTTTCCCATTGTCTCTGTCCTCTCACTGCCAAGGAGGAGGATCCCAAGGGGTTTCCAACTCTCCTGTCCCACCAAACACCCCAGGGACAGCACTGCCTCTCCAAAGGCTGCGGTGGCAGAGAGAAAGTTTCTCACCTCACAAAGTGATGGCAAAAGGGAGGAGGACGGACACAAAGTGATACCACAGAGCCCATACAGATTCCCACCCCAGCAGCAAGCCTGTCCATGTATCCCAGAGTTTTCCTGTTACTGGTTTTCTCAAGAACTGCTCGGAGCATCCTTTGCTCAGGCCTGGGATAAAGCCCAACATCACAGACCAAGCCCTCCCAGCCCAGGCTGCAGACCCTGCTCTGAAATCTGCTGAGCAGCTCCCCTAGGACCTGTGTTCACACCTAATCTGAAGTGGAGCCATTTTGGCTCTCCCCTGCTGCTCCCTCCAGCTGTGGGGAAGGACTGGGACCGGTGGGAAGCAGCAATCCCACCCAGAGGGAGCTACAAAGCAGGGAAAGTCACTGGGGCTCCATGTGCAGAACCAGACTTCTCCCCTGTCTCCCATCTGAGACTCCAACACGTTCAAAGCTCTTTCCACATCCCCGAGACAAACTTGGATGCATAATTAGAAGCTCGAGTAAATCTACCCCAGATTTTCAGCAGACTTTGTGGGCTCGTGCTTACATTAATGTAGGGGTTTCCCATTCAAAACCATCCCTGCACTGCAACCTGCTTTTGACCTTTATCATTAATTTTTGGTGCTAAACCACTTCTAAAGGCTTTGGTGTAGCCTATTCTTATGTGATTGCAGCACTATTGTCTTTAATTGGTGCTTTTGGAGGTTAATTGAAAAGGAATCCATGATTGGCAAATCAAAATTAAGGGAGTTTTGTAGGGATTAAAGTTGTCCTGAATCAGGAAGGGAAAAATGTTTATCCAGGAATATTCAATCACCATGCCGTGATGTGCACTCCCTGTCCCACACTCAGGTACCCCCATATCCTTAGCTTCTGTTAGGGTGAAATGAGGGGCTGCGCTTCCTGGTCCAGACAAGGAAGATGCTATGGGTATAAAAGCTCATTTTAATCTAAATGCAGTTAACATGCTCAGAGTCATTTGGGATAAATGGGATACTTAAGGACACATGATGGCTAATCTCTGCTATGACATTTGTGGAGGAGGAGAAGGAATAATTTAGATGGAGGGTATTGTACTGCTCAGGAGTTCGCCCCTCTCCCATCATAACTGGAACTAATTGTGAGGAGGAGGCTTGGGCACAGCGTGGCACTTCCTGGTCAAGGGTTCAGAGACATCTTGCCAAGGTCCTCCAGCTCCTCTGCACATGCATTACTGACCCCATCTTGCAGGCAGGGAACTGAGGCACAGAGCACTGTAATACAGCATTGAGATGTTTCTGGCTCAGACTCCCGGTGCAGGCAGGAGAGACAAAGTGGTACCAAAAGCAGCAGAGAGTGATTAAGCTGCTCCCTTACTGCATGGGGCAGGTACAGACCCTGCAGCTCACCTGCATTCCCAGGCACAGCCAGAGTATTCCTGATGCTTGTACAGCAGCGCTCACACAAGAACCTCTCGTGTTTTTAAACTTAAGGAGAGACATTTCTGACACATCCTTTCAGAGGCAGATTCCAGGCTTTGCACCTCTCATCCTGCCCAGGCTCTTCCAAGCACCCATTTCTTAATGTGAACTTGTGAAACATCACAAATGACCAGCAGAATCAAGAAAGCCAGAAGCTGATTTCCCACTGGCCTTTGTTCAGCAGCCCTGGCTCCGAGTACCACTGCTCCCAGTGTCACTGCTTTAGGAATATCAATAGACAAATACTCATTATCTCAAACGTTCCAGAATGGGTTTGGGGGAACCACGAGGTCACAGAAGTGAGAAAACATCCAAGTCCTGACCCTTCTGAACTCCACAGCAAAACTCCCCTTGACTTAATGGAGCCGGGATTTCGCCCCTAGATGGCTCTAGGATATAAGTTGTTTCAGGCTACGCTGAAGGATGATTTGCAAATCTCGGTTCCCTGTTTGTATCACAGCAGTACTTGGGGGTCTGGGTACTTCCTCCCAACACTGAGGGTAGCAGATGTCCTTGTCCCACAGCACTGGCATACCTGGTGCTGTGCATGGTGCGATGCTGCTCTGCACAGCACAGAGTCCCCAGAAGTGTGGCAAATGCTAGAGACCATAGAAAAGACCTGGCAAGCATCAGTGTGTTTGTAAACTGCTGTCCTGAACCCAAAACAAGACTTTCTTTGGTTCCCGTACCATGAATCCCCCTGCTCTGATATGCTGCTGGTGCCATAAGCAATCAGGAATGGGGTTTTGGGGTTAAGATCAAACACTTTGATGAGCAGAAGGTGTGTAAGGAAAAGTGTCAGATCCCAGGCAGGGAGAGGAAAAGGGAAACAGGCAACTTAGGGGAAGAAGAAAGGCAGTGAAAAAGAAAAGCTTTTCCCTCCTGCTCTGCTGGTGAAGCTTTCTCCATGTACTGGTAATTAAACCAGAGATGATCTGGTCAGGATATCCCTGCCCACAGAGACACATCGCCCGTTTCCACCACTGAGATGAAAAGTTTAAGCACCAGTACTGGAGTGGTGGGGAGAGCGTTGCCATACACACTCCATCACATATTTATGATGCTTGAAAAAAAGATCAATACAAGTTATATGCAAGGGTCTATAAATTTAATGTAGCATGATCATTTAGTATCAGTTGTTTCTTAAATTAATAACACAGGGACGGGCCAGAATCCTGAACCATGATGAAGTGATGCTTATGTACAACTGATGTTATCTCCATGGTCCTTTGTTAGATGCTATGGCTGAAGCCACTGATGTGCACAAGCAGTAAGTGAATAGGGAATGAACTGTGCTGTGAAGATGTCCCTGCTGCAAGTGTCACAGCAGAAGGATGAAGCTCTCCAAGCCAAGCACTTGCTCCCTCCTGCCTGCTGGAGGCAAAAGCGCTCAGCACCCCCCTGCCTGCGCTGACACATCCCTGCTGTCTCCATGGGCTGCACAGGGGCCAAGGACTGGCTCTTTGCATTGACCACAATATGTTATGGTTCAGTGGAAGGACCTTAAACTTACAGACAAGGACAAGGCAGTAAAAGATGAAGCACCTGAACCCCCCATTTCCAGATTACTAGACCCCAGGTGTGTGCTAGGGAGCAGTTAAATTTCATCATTACCCTTTCTTCTATGGTATTTTTTATAGTCCTTTTTACTACTGGCACTAAAGGTGCCGGACGCATCCCAGGAGCTAAGAGGACATCACTCGTCAACCTGACTGCTGGCTGATATAAAAAATGACAAGTCCTGGCTTAATCTTTCTGATAACTGTGTTCTGCATGGCCCATCCATCTCCATGGAGGAGTTTTGGTGAAGCTGGAAGACAAGAACATCACAGCATTTAAGAATGAAAAATTAAGTGCCCTTTTTGAGCACAGCATGGAGCTTATTACCACAGAAGTGGTCGCCTGCTACTCCTCAGGTTGTGTGCATGTGCCTGCACTTGTCTGGAGAGAAGCTCCTGCTTCCAGCCTCTAATAATGTGGCTGCAAACAGGAAAACGAGGGGCAAAAAAGCAGATTGTCCAATTGATTCAAAATACCTACGAATTCAGAGACCTCTGACCTCACACCCAGGGATGCAGGGACACAACAAGCCTGCCTATGGACTTCCAAACCGCTGCTGGGGCTCTGTGTCCCCTTGCAGCAGCAGAGCTCTGCGGAGAGCTCAGGAGAGTCTCACATTTAGGTTTCCTAAAGCTCCAGCTCCTGGATTCAAGGGGAAATCAGGAAGTTTGATGTATGTATAAAACCGGTGGTCATGGAGGAAAGTTAAAATCTGAGCCTCAATAGCTTCAAAACACAGAAAGTCCCTAAAATTATTATTTTCCAGTATCTCTTCCCTTCTGCTGAGCTTTATCCTGATGTGCCAGTGAGCCCCTGAGACCTGAAGCAAATAGCTGCACCCCCCCTTGAAGCTCCCCTTCACTTGAAGACTCTTAAACCCACAGGCACAAGCCACAGATATTACTGTGTCAGAAATGAGGCTCCTTTTGGAATGCTGTGCCTCCTCTCTTTGGCTGCAGTGCCAAAGAGCAGGTGGAGATCTGCAGCCCCAGAGGCAGGACAGCATCCCTGCCTCCACCCCTCCGTCCAGCCACAGATGTTGCAGCTTCATGTGAACTGGCAGCATAGCAAATTGTAATTTAATTAACTCCTAAGCACTCCCGTAATCCAGGCTGACAGGGCCCCCCCAACCCTTTGGTTCACAAGAGTCCTGGCTGCATTGTCCCTTTTGGCAGGCCACGGGTACTGTTTGAGGAGCCAAAGTTGATTGAGTCGTCTTGGAAAGATGACCTGAAGCCCCTGTGCTGGAGCTCAGGCTCCCACCACCTCCAGCAATGGATGTCAGGCTTAGGGAGGCCCAGGCTGGCTGGTTTGAAGCTCTGATTGTTCATTTTAAACACTCAATTGAAAGTGACTTTAGCAATGGGAAAGGAGCCAGAGGGAAGGGCTCAGAGAAGGTCCCACTCCTAGCACAGGCAGGCACCGAGCTGCAGGAACCATCTCCAGGGAGAGGGAAGAGGGTTTCTAGAAACAGTTGCTAAGTCCACAGCTTCTGTACAGGCAACCAGATGAAGAACAATCAGCCCTAGCAAAGAGATGGTCCCCGGCCCCATCAGAGCTGCCCTGCTGCCCTTCCCACTGTGTCCCACTGATGGTGCTGGTGATGGCTGGAGGAAGATGAGCTCAGATGCTGCTCCACAAGGCAGGGCTGGCCTGATGCCAAGTGAATCCCTGTTTTCCCCAAGCCCCAGCTCTCCCTCAGCCACAGCATGATCAGGATGCTGCCCTCAGCACAGGCAAGGAGCTGCTCCCACCACAGAGAAACCAAGATGCTCTTGGCCTCCCGGCCATGTAGGCCAGCGTGCCAGCACCAATGTCTCCACAGCCCACTTCAGGCACCTAACCATGAATTGTCCTCCTGGCTCATTTGAAATGGTGCTTTGCATCCTTCTCCTCCAGGCCTCAGGTGTCCCTTCAGGCAAAACAACTCTCAAGGGTTTAACAGGGAGAAGGCAGCCAGCATTAAAATAATACACAAGGGAGAGGTGGAAATTTTCCATTGAAACCTACTTTTCGTGGAAAATTGGGTTTCCAACAAAACGAAAGCAAGTGCTGTGTCTTTTCCTGCTCTTTTGAGTGTTTCATCAGTTCCTTTCTCATTTTCTTTTCTTCTCAGTTTCTTTTGGCCAAAGGGTACAAAGGATATTTCGGATCCCTCCCACAGTTTCTCAGGTTTCATATTTTCAGCTTCCTGATGCAAACCTGGGATTCCTATAGGGAATTCAAACAACAACCCACCCCCTGAGCATCCCCTGGCTCACTGCAGCCCTCTTGTCCAGGGCACCAACACACTGCAGTATCATTCCATGCGGAATCTTAGCCGCTGTGTCATTTTCCATAGGGTTTCTGTGGATTTCAGGTTTCCTGGTCCTTCCACACTGAAGCTATTTGACACAACACATGTCTTGGACATTATCTCCATTTCCTCCCCTGCTGTACCTTATCAAGTGAACAGGACCCCTGTGGCACACCTTGCCCAGCACAGAGATGCTGGGCTGCTATCACAGTGCCACGATAAGTAACAACAGCACGTCTGGCACATTGGGCCCTGATGGAAAAGCAGGTCTGCTCCTTCCTCCACTGAAGACAATTAATGCTCCCCCAGCACCCTGGCAGCAGCCACGGTCTCAGCAGAAAGGGTCACAGTGCTGCTACCACCATCCAAGTGCAGCAGCTTCGGTGGAGTCAATCTACCAACAGCCCTTATCAACGTGGGAGCAGTGGGACTGACAACCGTCCGTGCCTCTTCCCAGTGCTTTCAGCATCCTCAAGGAAAACTGCAAAATAACTTCTGGCAATGAACCCACCCGGTTCCCTCCGTTCTACCTGCCATCAAAGAAAGTTTCATTTACGGAACGCATTAATCGTTGGATCTCCAAAGCCCCATAAACCTGTGAACCTGTGAATCCTGCCTGGTGTATAATCTTCTAATCTCCTCCTCCTTAATCTGCTCACTATGGAAACCCCTGTCATTAGGAAACAAATGGCTTCGTGGGCTGCCTTATTATTTGCAAGGCAAGATGTAAAAGAGGGCGAAGCTGATCTGGGAGGACAGTATAAATTATTGTGGTGTTTACTTCGGTCATGTAAAAGAGCCAAACAGTGACTGGTAATAAAACAGCAATCCCGTTATCAGAGAGAAGTTTTAAAAGCAGATTAAGGGGGACGCTGTTTGCTTTGTTATCGTGCCTGCCCTCTTCCTGCCAGGGTGTTTATCAGGTAAGTGACTTCAGGCAGAGCTGCGTGTGTTCATTTATTACCAATTCCCGTGTTGTTCTGTGAGAGGTGAAGCCACAGGCTAATGAAAGTGGACCACAGAGTCTGGCTGCTTGCTGCTGGGATGCACCCTGAGCACGGCACCAGGCTGGTGGCAGCCCCAGGGCCCACAAGGGAGGTGACACAGCCTGTTCCCCATCACTTGGGTGCAACCACCCCAAATTACTACTGATGGCTGCGTTACTACCGAGCTTGCATCCAGCCTTTGATAGATCAGCTCACCCAGCACAGCTCCAGCTCTGCTGTTGTACTCCTTGGTAGCTGGTGTTCGACCTGCAAACTGCACCCAGGGGTGATTGCTGGCTCCCTGTCCTCTCAGCCTCAGTGCTGTAGGCATGCACCTTGCGTTCTCCCATTCCTGTGCTGCCCTTATCTCCGTATCATGACCTAGGACCATCCCCATGCCCAGTGTGGCATGATGCTGAGGGTGGTAAATACAACACAGGGTAACACAAGCTGTGCACTGTCCTAGCTCAAATCCACCTAACAGCAGTGACAGTAGCAGAAGTAGTCACAACAGCAGAGCAACTAGATATAAACCATGACTTGCTCCCTGAAAATACACCCAGTGTGAAGATACCCTGAGCAAGTGCCTGATATTTTTAACTTGGAGGACACACCAAGTCTGAACGATGAAATACTGGGGTCATTCTATGAAATCAAGGTGAGATGCAGGATGCAGCAGTGGAAAATCCCTGGGCTTGGGCATGACTGAAAGAGCTGGGCACTGCAGAGGGGGAACTGCTGAGCAGCTGCTTTCTCCAGAGCCATTACCAGCACTGACCTTCAGCTCAGGCAGCGTGGTACCCACCGCTGCTGAAACCTCATCCATCAGTGACCTCGAGGAGGAGGAGACAAAGGCGATAGGGAACCAGGGGAAAAAGCAATGGGAAATAAGAAGAGAATTAGAAAAGCAGGGACCCCAATTCCAAATGTGCTGATGGTGCTGTGCTGTAATTAATAAGCACCAAATCTAACGGGGATTCGTACAGCGCAGGGAAGAACGCCTCATTAATCAAAGCCCAAGGTGTCAAGATGCCAAACAGGAGGAGGACCCGCCAGACACAGGCAGGGAGTGAGAGCTGTGGCTGCAGCATGCCCTCTGGATCAGGCAGGTACAAACCAAAACTAAACCCCTAAAATACGAGCCACAAACCAAGCACCATGAACCGCTTAAAGCAGAAAGTTCTAGAGGGTTCTAGCAGCTTTTTCATGCCTGGAAGAGACAAGAACAACACAAGTACTGGGTTAAACAGGATCTCATGTCTAAAAGTGTTACCAGAAGCCTCAGCTCTCTCAGCCCATCATTTGTCACAGTCTCTCCTGAGCAGAATGAGGACAGTGGAAGTGGTGATTTCTGTGTGAGATCCAGCAAGGTAAGGTGCCAGAGCAAACCTGGCAGGGGTTGTCGTCCCTAACAGGTCACCAGGCTCCAGGCTTGATAAGGAATGCCGGTGTTATCCCAACCACTGCATGAGTCTCTTCCCGCAGCATCCTGAGCAGCTTGGCCAACCCCAATTCCTGCATCCTCAGCTAAACCCCACACGTTTTAGCAAAGGGTTTCTACCTGCACCCATCCACCCACAGCAGCACTATATGACCTTTTCCCTATAAATATAGATGCACAAAACCAAGAGCAACACCAGCAATAACATATTAATGCCTCTAGTTGCTTATTCACAGTCAATGGTTACGTTTTCCTTCAAGCAAGCCATTAAACTTGTTAGCTCCTGGTTAGACGCTAATTTTCCTTTCCAAAGAAGCAGTGTGTTAGGAATTATGTTAATGAATTATAAATCAAATCCATGCTTAAGTCAAAGGGCTGATGCCATCTAAACATATCCTATGTATCAACAGCAATACAATTTCATAGGTGTAATCCATCAACAGCCAATCTGGTCAGCTACTTCATTAAAGATAGAGAATTAATGTCCAGTAATAATCTGCTGCCTTGACTTTGTTCTTCTTGAGTTAGAAAGAAAAAGGAGAAAAGCCAACATTTTTAGGCAGTCTTAAATGGCCTATTTTAAAGGAGGTAATTGTTGGACATTAATTTGCTATCAGTCAGGAGGCCAGTTAGAGTTATTTATCTCCCTATCTGATCTTGCTGAAAAGCTTGAAGGGGAAGAGCAAACAGCAACAGGAGGCTGCTGGGAACCGGGAGCTGTCAATAACTGCGTCGGGAAATGAGGAATTCCCAGGGTAACGGTGACACTACTTAGATATGAATGGTGCTTCCAACGTAAAATATGGAGATAACCAAGCAACAAATAGGTCATTTCTTGTAGCACTTCCCAGGCAGAGAGTATTTGTGTCGCACGAACACCATCTGTTTGCTGTAACCTCAGCGATCTGGGGTATTTATTGGTACTTGCTGTTGTCCCAGGACCTCTCTGGAGAGGATGGTTTGAGCCAAAGTGCTTCCTCACTAGGTGTGTGTGAGATATGAGAGAGCTGGTTATCAGTGGGGATGGGGTATCGATCAACTGGATGGTGATGCCCATGAAAGAGAACAGAAAAAGGAAGGAGAGAGAAGGAAAAGGGGGAAAGAGGGGAGAGGGGGGGGGAATCTATCTCACATTTGAGCTCTCCATCATCCAAAAAATACAAGATACAAAAGGTGTCTTGGTTATACCACACCACCAAGTATCACCCCCTGTCTGTAACTGTGCCAGGCCTTCAGCCAAGAAATGTGTTGGCATATTCAGATCTGAGAAATCCCAGGGAATGCCAGCAAAGGGATGCTGGGGATGGACTTGGCAGCCCCCATTTGTGGGGAATAAATAAATACAAGTTCTCCCTTAAAAGCAGTAATAATCAAAGGAAAAAGCCATGTAAAAGAGACAGAACTTGTGCTTAAAAGCAGAAGCACACGCGAATAGGACAGGATAGGCTCAGGGTAAACAGGCAAGGATGGCTTAAAGCATTTAAGTTGTAATTAAACAGAAGAGGAGAGGAGAGGCACGGGGCTGAGTTTGGTTACAAACCTCCTGTACATCCTGCTGCTTTGGGAAAGCATCCTTCCCTGCCGCCTCCCCCTCATTACTAGTATTTGCGCATGGCACACCGTACAGCATCTCATAACTCACCATGGTTATGATAAAGCAGAGCAGTTGTTTTTGGAGACAGGCACTTTGGTATGCAGCAGCCCCAGAGGCTACGCCGCGGTGTGCTCTCCCCACCATTCGCTACTTAACGTGCCCATTTTTCCCTCCCCTTTCTCGCCTGTGCCTGAAGGAAATTTATTGCAGCAGGCGCCTGCTATGGGCAAATCCTAATAAAATGCTGTTTTGCTGCAATTTGTTTAATTGGCCACAGAAGAGAAGCCTTGCATGTTAGATCCCGCTTCTGACACCTCCTGCCCAGTCCACAGATGTTCTCACCATGAAGCGCTCACATCTCCGTGTTTATGGTAGGGAGAAAACAAACCCCCACTATTAAATGTTTGCTATTGCTGCAGATCTGATTTGATTTAACATGCACATTGACTGTGGCAGGCTGCTGGCAACCTCTCTGATGTATTCAGTGAGAGGTTTTACCTTACACACGTTCTCCTCTCCTTGCCACCTTCCAGATACTCAATCCCATCTCGACCCCACGACAGACCCAATGGATGTGCCTCATCTGATGGGCAGCAAAGGGGGAAAGCAGAAACAGCTCTGAAACACAATAATCCTCACAGCCACACGTGTTCAGACAAGAAAGTTTCTGTCCTTTGCTTACCAATACAACTGAGTTCTAACTGCATGGGGTATGGTTTGTGTTTAAGATACTATTCTTCATGGTAAACACAGATTTCATGGCATCAGCTGAAAGGTGAGGGTCAGGACTGGGGCTGTATTGCACTGCCTGCTGCCCAGATACAGAGGGGTCAGAGCAGATACTGGAGGGTTTATCGTCTCCAGGATTAACAGGAATAACAGAAGAGTACATTCATGTGGAGAAAGGGACTCCCCAAAACATGAATTCATAGATTTTTGTTGAGATGTGACTCAGAAATCACAGTACCCAGGACAAACCCCTGGGCATCGTCCTTCCCCAGGGCTGTCCATGGGAGGAACAGGGAGTGACTATGGATTCACCACTTCAGAGGTGCCCACTGCCTCCCATGGAACCAGGAGCACCACCGGCTGCCTCGGGCAGGGGACAGCAGCATCCTGAGCATCACAGCAAAACCAAACCTTAGCAAGAGCAAACTGGGAGCTGTGCAAGTTCACCAGTGCAGTGAGTGTGTGAGTTCTCAGCTCTCCTCCCATCCAGGCTGACACAGAGGAGCCTTTGCTGGGGGGAAGCCACAGGAGGGACCTCACAGAGCAAAAAGCACCATCACAAAGGGCAGGAGCTGCCCAGGATGAGCCCAGGGGCCAGAAGACTTGGGGGCATTGCACCCCATGCGCCTCCAGTCCCAGTACACAACACCTCCTCCTGCAGAGATTACTGTCTTTACACACCAGTCTGTTATCTGAAGGCAGAGAATGCAAATCATCATCCCCGGGTCTACCAGATCAGCTCCTCCATTCTTTTATCCTCTCTTACTGAGGAGATTAAAACAGTGCTGTGCTCAGGGAAGTCCCCCCAGGGCAGAGATGCTGATTCCCGCAGGAATGGGAGGCTGTGCGGATTCTCATATGAGTTTAGCTAATCAAAATATACACGTGGGACATTTTGACATGGGCAAATGTTGCAGGACATCTGCAGGGATAGCTGTGGCCACCACAGTTCTGTGCAGTGGATAGCACCTTTTCTGTGCACTTATTATCCAAATGGATCATTTTGGGAATACAGCAGAAAAAGCCTCACTGCCTGCTTGTTTTACCTTCCTCTCCCACAGCAGGGCCAGGAGGGATCACTGAGCCCAGGGTCTGGGGCCCTGCTGCTGTATAACTGATGTAAAACACCCCATTCCGCTGCTCCTTGCTAGGGAAAGGTTTCCAGTGCCTGGCTGAACTCCTCCAAACTGCTTCAGATCAAAATGTGAGGCAGAAAAACATCACAAAAAGAAACTTTCAGAGAGTTCCTGACTCCAACAAGGCCAGAAGTTCTGGGACAGCAGGTTTCACTCATGCTGCTCCCGACCCTGGCACGCTGTGTCTGCCAGTCTCATCCTGTCTCCCTCAGGTAGCTCTGAAAATGGGTTGAACGCACGTCTCAGGCCTGAAGCAATATTTCACAGCACTTCTTCCAATCTCTGGAGTTCACTCAGTTTATACTTATTGTGTCTTGCTCCTCACTGTACTGCTTGTAGGAACCCCAGAGCTGTTACTCACTCCGTGGCACTAATAATAGCACTGGAGCAGCTTCAATTTTTTGGGTTTATTCAGTGCAGATAGAGGCTGCTGCAGGAACTGGAGGCAGTTGGATAGGGCAGCACAAGGGATGCTGCCCATGCTGGGAGATGGACGCGTGGGGAGCAACCCGGCAGGAGCTGGGATAGGGGAAGGTGCAGGCTGCTTCTCCCAAACCCTTTCTTGGCACCTGCACCCTTGGGCAGAGCTCCAGCAAAACTTGAGGCTGGGCATGGAGCCATCGCGACAGACGGCTCCAAGTGCAAGAGCTGCGGCTCTGCCCGTAGGCACCGACTTTGCAGGGCTTGGGAGGTGGTTTCCAGGCACAGGCTCCCAAACACGACCCCACTGGGAGCCGTGAGCTGCACCATCAGTGACTGGGAACAGGATTCACCTCTGAGAAGGAGAGGACCCCAGCAGTGTGCCTGAGCATGGTTTTGCCTGCTCTAGTTGGGGTGAGGAGGGGAGCCAGGATGCTACAGACCCCAACCCTTTGCTGAAATCCTCTCTGCTCCCTTTTCCATCTGCACTGGGGACCACAGAAACAAAGCAAAATCAAACCACAGCCTCTCCCCTACCCCTGCTGCTGCTTGGAGGGCAGCTGAGATGCTGCTGGAGACCTGAGCTGGTGAGGAGAGGGAATCCCAGCCTGGCGCTGTAGGAATAGGCCCCATCTTCTTTAACAGCGCACGTAATATCCTTTCCAAAGGTTTACTAAGGTTACTCGTGTATTAAGTTAAGCTAACCAATTTACAATGCAAATGTTACATAGATTACAAAGGGTAAATGAGTTGTATGTTGAAGGAGATAGGCTTTACCCAGACAAAAGTGGAACAGACCTGTGGCAAACTGCAATTAATGACCTGAACACATCTTCCAGAATGAAAAATTCATCGAGTCCTCTAAGGATATATAGCCCAAGCAGAAGAAATTATTCACCACCTTCTACATATCCAAAGTGTCACCAAGCCTATTTATCTGGCAAATAAAGTACTTCCCTTCAGCCTTAATATTTCTGCTACTGCATGGTCCAAAAGCTCTGAGAGTTTTTTGAGGCAGATTCTACACAGAAAGTGCAATTCCAGGGAATGGGAAAGCTGGGCAGTTGTTGGGAGAAGGAAGATTCTGATAAAATGAGGACTCCCCCAGTAAAAACAGGGGGTGAGGGTAACCGCAGCTATTTGCCAGCACTGGCTTTGCTTCTCCAGGCAAGAGGAAACCCCTGACAAATCATTCTGTGCCAGCATCTCTTGTGCAGGTAGAAAAGGTTTTGTCTTTAAAGTCAAAGTGAATAAAAGCAATAGGTTTCTTTGGGGCACATGAGGATGGGTACCTAAAATGTGAGACACCAAGTGATGGATAAAACCTGGACCATGACATTGAGGGAGGTGATTCGTAGTCCGACCACGTGCAAAGGGGAGATAAAAGCTAACTGTCCCATTGGAGGAGGCCCTGTTTGTGTCATTAATGCATGTAAAGCACTTTTGTGGTCCCCAGGTGGGTTGGGAAGTGTTGTTATAAAACTGGGACTAAATCTGAGATATTCTGCTTCTTGCCTGTAATGGGAATGAACAGAGCAACTGCTGAGCAGACCCTCTATGGTTCAAGTGATTCACTATTTCTTTATGGTTTACTATCTTAGTGAGTAAACAAAGGGAAAACCAACTCTGGATGCCACAAACCCCAAGTTTCCTTTTCCCATAAGCATCAATTGTACGTATTTGATGGGTACAAGCTGGGGAAAATGTTGGGGAAGTGGCAGAGGCTGCTGCACACCTCGGCCACCCTGGTTTTCCTATTTCTACTTCCTGCTGTTCCCATAACCCCAAACAGCCCTTCCAACAGCAAAGCCCTTCCTAGTGACCTGTTTGCAGGATCCTGCCGTCTCCTTTAACCCTGGTTTTGTACAAGGGGTCAAACTGGTATTGCCTCACCTGGGTACATTTAACTGGTGGAGGCAAAGCAGTTTATGCATTAACACTGTCTAGCGAGGCTGGCACCCAAGCAATCTAAAAGACAGGGAATTAAGGGAATTCAGTGAGAAAGCCGGATGCTCCCAAATCACTTCAGCTGCTTCCCCTCCAGTAAACCACCAGTATAAACACCAGGAGCAGGCAGAGAGAGCCCAGTGCTGAGTGCTCTGGGGGGCACCACAGGATGACTCCATCACCCCACCAGTCCCATCCTGGCTGCGGCCAGCCCCCATTGCAGAGGATGAGGAGGCAGCAGCGAGTGCTGCCCCTCTGCTCCTGTTTGCTGAACAAACCCAGTGTGCAGCTCGGCGCTAACTGGTTAAGCAGCACTCATCATGCCTGATTTACAAAAGAAGGGGCATATTTCAAAATATTTATTCTGCCTTTCCCAGTTGGATTGGCATAAGCATGTGGAAATCTTGGAGGAATCAAACAACTGTTAATCACCTCAAGCTATTCCAGGCTGAGTTTGCTATGTAAGCTGCCGCCCTCTGTTTACACATAAGAAGCAATGACTCAAAGAATCCTATAGAGACTATTTTTTTCCCCTCCTTTTTAACGATAAGGTCTGGCCAAACGGCTTAAAGGGCCCAGCTATTTAGTATTGGAGCTGCACCTCCTCGCTTGCCTCTCTGCCCTGTAATATCTGCATTTGTATTCAGCTGGTGGGGTGGAAGGGGAGGGAGAGGCTGGGGGTTTGCAGCCCACCCGCCTCGCCGTGCTGCCAGCCCCGGGGCTGGAGGGACATGGATGCTTCCCAAAGAACTGGGTGGAAAAGGGCAGTGTTGGATGTGTCCAGTGGCCTGAGCAGCATCCCAGCCGCTCTGGGAAGCTGAATGGGGTTAAATCCCAAATCCGCAGCAAAACTTCCCACTAAAAGGCACCAAAAGTGGAATTTCAAGACTCAGCTGCTGCGAGAGGGGGATGTCAAGAGCTAAACCAGCATCTCAGCTGTGTGGGTGAGACCCTCTCCCCTTTCTTGCTTTGCAGCCTCAGCACCTCTTTGCCTCAGCATCTACCCAGGCAGGGTCCCAGCTCTGCTGACCCCAGACCCTTCAGCTCCATGACCTGGGATGAGCCCTTCCCCTGTTTACAACCAGTCCTGCGGGCAACAAACCCAGCACTGACCATGTTCAGTGCTTTCCCGATTACACCAAGCTCCAGCCTGCTCTAAAGCAAAGCAAACCCACCCGTGCCCTGCTCCCCTTCCCTTTCATCCTGCTGCCAGCCAGCAGGCTGCGAGCATGCGCCGGGCTCTCCTGCACGCATGGCACTGGAGCTGAATGCTGATGAGGAATTCTTGGTCCAACCCCAGGCACTCATTTTCAAGTAATTAACTTGGCACCACCACAGCACGCAGCAGATCCCACTCTCCCGACCAGGAGATAACTGAATGAAAAGGCCAGGTGTGGGATTATTTATGGGCAAACTTGCTTCTTCCCCACTCCCACTTTTAAGTCAGAAATGATGATTTTATCTCGACTCCCCCTCTTCCCACCCAGCCTGGAGGTGACACGTTTCTTTGTTGGGGAGCACAACACACAGGCTGCTGCAGTGGGAAGCAGTGCTGGGACGCTGGAGGAGACCCTAAGGGTGTCCTACAGGGCAGTCTGGGGGACAGCTGAGGGTTTTTTACCCTTTCTATTCCATTGACATGCTGTACACGACATCACCTATTATCAATATATCTTATTCCTGACTTGGTGTGGAATGAGTGAAATCCCAGCTGCTGTGATGCTACTGCTCCATGGGCTATGTTGGAAAACTATTCATGGCTGCAAACCCTGGAGTTCTCTCTATAAAAACCCAAGTCTAAGCAGAGGGAACAAAAAGAGGTGACAGACACAGGTCTCCTGACCATGACCTCACCGCTGTCACCATGCTCCCAGTACCAGCATCATTCCTAATGATGCTCCAGCAGTGATTTCTAAGATACACAACCCAAGGTTCTATTTTTTACCAAACTTGGGACTTCTCTTGCCAGAGCCTGCAGCCTTCAATGCAAATACACCTCTGCAGGCCTGCCGGGGCTGATAACGGGAAAGGTGAAACAATTCCCCAAGGTCAGTGGTGAGAGAAAGACCCCAAAGCCTTCCTTTGCTCAGCCACTGGCTCTTTCCTCCTTGCTAAGCAGCTGCCGAGTGTGAAGTTTGGGGTGTGCTGCTTGAGGGCAGAACTGGGGGGAACCCAGTTCCAAAGGGAGCAGATTGGACCATGCTAGTGTCTGAGCAGATCCCATGGCCTCCCCAGCCCAGGCTGGAGCCTGGCTGAGTGGGGATGTGGATGGGAAGAAGCCATCCCTGCACACAGTGAGAGGAGGAAGGCTGTGGAGCAGTGACATATGAGGATAATGAGTGTTGACATATGAAGATACAGCCAAACTGAAAGCTACATCCTACTTAGCTTTTAATTTGGATGCTCATAGAGTGGATTCTGAAGCCCTGTTTCATCACAGCTCTTAAAACAGATCTGACTTACAGGAAACAACCTGATGTGGAACTGCATTACTTATAAACTTGACTTGAATGCCACCATCCGCTTCCCTTGACAGCCACCCTGTGAAATCCCACTGCATGTTTGGGCAGGCAAGCTGAGCCCCTGGCAAAGGCATCCTGCCTTGGGAAACCCACTTTATCCATGGGAAACCCATGGATCTAGCCCCAGACTATGCAGCTAAGACAAGTGGGGATGATGTGCTTACGTTAGCCACATAGGTTAGGGCCAGATCTGGATAACAGAGAGGCACCTGCAGAGTCCATACCAGCATCCCAGCAAGAGCCACCCAGACCAGAGCCAGTATGGAAACCCCAGCTATGATCGCACTATCCTTCCCTTGCAAACCTCCTCTGGGCCAGCATCAACACGGGGACTTTCTGAGCATCATTTTGAGTGCCAATGCCCAGGCAGAGGGCAGTTGCTGTCTCTGTCTCCCATGAGGACAGCTTGGGGCAGGAATTGCCTTGGTGCCCTCTGCTCTTCCTGCCCCACTGCTCCTTCCTGCAGGTTTTCCTCTCCCACTTTGCTCCCAGCCAACCTTCCAGTTACTGAACTTAACTGGGGAAGGGCAGCTAAAGGTTTGCTACCTGCAGCTCCTGTGAATCGCATCCCAGATCCCCCCCAGCAGGAACATCAGTCAGGCTAAAATAACAACAACCATCACACGCTGCTGTTTTCATCCCTGCTTTTGCTTTCTTCTTTTTACAAGTAAATCCTGACTCAGAGCACAGAAGAGGCCCCTGTGATCCCCGGGTAATGGCCTGCCCTCTATGCAGAGTGGAATAGAGTTAGAATGAACGCTCCAGAAACCCTGACAGCCCGTTTAACAAGGTGTCTAACATCCCATTTCCTCTGCACTTCCTCTCTCCTTAATCCTTTTATGCGAAACTCACTCAGGAGTAAGCACGTGTGAAATTGAGGACTCTCTAATACACATTGCTCGACACAGGCTCACTGAAATGGAGTGTCTCAGCCTTGTTCCGTCAAACAGTGCCAAGAGGAAGCCGACGTTAATCAAAGAGTCTTTTCCATGTGT
The DNA here is from genome assembly GCA_026283785.1 of Coracopsis vasa. Classification (NCBI taxonomy): domain Eukaryota; kingdom Metazoa; phylum Chordata; class Aves; order Psittaciformes; family Psittacidae; genus Coracopsis; species Coracopsis vasa. Next base: position 4,559 of record JANHGB010009543.1, on the reverse strand, counting down.
CCAGGGCCTTGTGCGCCCGCAGAGCAAATAAACAGCTTTCCACTGACACCACCTTCCCAACACTTTCATCTCCTGAAAGCTCCGGATTCAGAGACACAGGAAGGGTGAAAATGGAGAGGAACAAGGGGTACCCCACACCCAGCTCCCAACAGCCCTGCTACTGGGTTTTGGTTCTGCAAAGAAGACCTCTTGGAAGCATGAAGCAGCCCCCAGGCTGCCAAGACCTGGAGCATCCGCAGCTCCAGGCCATCCCTGGAGCATCCCAGGACATGAGCAATGCAGGGCACAGCTCAGTTTGGAGACGGGGACACAGCATGCAGAATAATAGAGAGGATTGGATTGAGCTTGGAGCTCAGGTCTCCCAAAGCTTGGGCTGAAGCTGCTTCAAGGATTATTCCCTTATTTCCCATGACTTCTGAGTTCAAGCATCCCGGCTGCCAGGTCTGCTGGTGGCAGCACTGGGAAGAGCTTGTCAATCCTGTGTAACTGTGATTGGTGCCAGGCTGGCCCTGCTAATGCCAAGGAAAGTTTATCCTGACATCAGGATCTATCATGAAGCAGCACAGAGACGCACCAGAAGTCACACAGAGAGGCCAGGCCCCGGCATGGGGCTCTGTGTGTTACAAGGCACCTCAGCACAGGTGACCCAGAGAATTATTTTTGCTGGTTTCAGAGATTTGAGGATCTGAAAAGTATATTGTGTATTATATATATATATACACACACATATATAATATCTATATTATATACAATATTCATTCTAACTAGCCCCATTCTGCAGTGGAAAATGCTTACAATTTCCCTCACTAACTCGGATTGTTCAGCAGAAAGCCTTTTCTTTTCTAGAGTAGGGAAACCAATGCCAGGAAGGAAACCAAATGCCCTCCTCCTAAGTATTCCCAGGGAATACTTTCACTATTTTTATGTGTATTTTTTAATCACAAGCCACATCCACCAAAGATTTGAGCTATTCACTCTTCAACACCGGGTACAGCTTCTATCAAGGGGATAATATGCTGCAATTGCAGGCGGACAGACTTGATCCAATAGGTCTATTATCTCCCCCCGTTACTATGATCCTGTCCTAATTAGGATCTCACGCAGACCAGATACACCAGAAGTCAATGACAACTTCATTTATCCAAGGGCTTCGGTCTAGGAAAGCTGTCTGGTGTTTTTAAGTCACCATCAAGTAGGTATTGATTTGGAGAAGTCAGGAAATGATGCTTCATTTATGTGCTTTAGGCTGGAATTTGGGGTGCAGGTTATTGCTCACTGGGTGGCCTCAGGGCTGAGCAGGGGCTGTGGTTTGCAGAGTGAGTAGTTACAACACTTAGTTTCCCTCTTACAACACCCCACAGACTTTCTGAGGGTTAAAATTCATGGTAAATCACAAACATTTGGATCAATAAGGGATGCAGGGGAGCGATCTGCATCAAAACCTCTGCTGGAAGAGGAGCCTGGAAATAGGGAATATATGGAAAGACAGAGAATCCCTCTAATTGCACAGAGAATGCAGATTACAGACCTGGAGATGATGAGCAGTGCTAAACCCTGTGCCTAAAAATAAGCAACCACACAATATAAACCCCAAGTGAATGAGATTCCCGTATTATCATCGCACCGTGTAAATGATCGCGTCCCTCCGGATTAGCCGCTGGAGCGCGGGCTGGGGCCTGGCAGAGATAAGGCAGTTTTAATCTGCACACATAATCAGCTGAAGGGAAAATGCTAATAACAAATTGGAATTCAGTCTAAAAAGGATGCAACAAACACCAGAACCCTTTTCCCCTTCTGGCCTTTGGGAAAATCAAAGAGCCAGCCCCCCGCTCCCACCACCAACCTCCTGGCTCTTTCTTCCCCTTCTTTTCCCCTCCACAATGCTTCATTACAACACTTTAGGGGGTGAAATCTTCCCATAACTTGCTTGGCCCCCATTGTGCTCTGCCCCATACATCCAACTTTATGTTTTAAATGGATCAGTTTACTTGTGACTAAATATAGAGTGGATCTCCACATCCCTCGCTAGGTGGAACACTATAAAAGGTAAGTGGTACCATACATCATCTTAAAAGGTGGCTTATCTGGAGAGGAGGTGTAGGAAATATTGTGCGAGGGACTGTCTGCATCTGAGGCGCAATTGGATTCCATTTTTCCTTTTGAAATAGGGAACAGCAAGTTTGTGGCTAATGCCTGAAAAATCATGTCAAACCACGAGGCAGGCAGTGAGGAACAGGCTCCCTTAGCACGACGGGGACGCTGTGCCAGCCAAACCCAGGGCAGTGAAGTGCACAGGTTGAATCATTCTTAATTGTCCCCATCTACCCCTTCAGGAATGTACCTTTATGCCACTGTCTAGTGCACATCCCAAAGCCCTGTTGACATGTGGGACCTGCCACTTGTAGTGAGGCAGCAGGGCCCTGGCCAAGGCCAGGAAAGCTCTTTTCCCTATTCAAACCAGCATAATGTCAAATGGAAAGGCAATTTTTCTTCCTAACTGTGATGATCCCAGGGGCTGTGCCTACATGGCTGCATTGCTGAAGCAAGTCACATCCCTGGGCAGTGTGGGACGTGGAGCTGGGGATGCTCCACATGGACCTGTGCCGGAAGCCGCTCCGGTTATCAGCTCTAACCTGAGAAAGACGAGCATTTCTGTGCTCACTCCTTTAGCAGAGGGACTGCTCTTTCCTCCTGCACAGAACAATGCTCTGACAGCCAAACCCATCCATTATTTAAGCTTTACAAAATACCTCTGACCAGAAGTAAGAGATATTTCACCCAATTTCTGCCTCCCCCCTCTCCACTTAAAGCAAACAAACCACAGGCAAATGCTCTTCTCCCAGACCCCAGCACAGCCCCATCGCTGCATTCAAGTGACCAGTGGTCCCTGATGAGCTGTGTCACTGCTTGTCATTAGGTTCCAGAACCAACCTCCTGACCTGAATGGGGGGTAAGATGCAATTGTGGTGCTGTTTTGATTCCCTTTGCTGTGCCATGTGGGCTGTGCTGTGTATTAGGAATTAGTCCTTTCATGTACATTGGTAACACCCCCTCTAACGTGGTTTACAGAGACGTTACTTGCAGACCAAGAAAGGCTCCTCTGTAGCATTTAAAGCTCATTCTTCCACGTCCTCACAAAGTCAAGGCTCTGTGGCAGTAAAGAAAATCCAGCATCAACGCAGAGATTTGGGGTTAAGCCACGAGCTGCTGCAAGCCACGTAAGCCCCAGTGACAGTGTATTTATTTCCTCCCCACACCTCTGCTCAGCCACTGTAAACAGGGCAGATTTCCTATTACACACACCCAGCCAAATCCTGTGTATTGGGCAGGAAGATTATTGAACAAAAGTAAGTGATAAAAGCAGGGGCCACAAAGATGTGTTACAGTGTTTTCCTTTGAGGCAAAGACAAAGAAGACACTTTGCTGTTTGTTGTGCCAGAGAATCATCTCTGATTGTTTGTGTCACGGTGGCAGATAAGTGCAAAGGAGATAGATGTTCTGTCTCCGAGGCACAGTTCTCATCTGTATAGTATGAATTTATGCCTGCTGGTTGCAAGCCTCATGATTCAGAGCTGTATATGACTGTGATCTGAGCAGGGGAAAGCCACTGCCTCGATGCCTGACGTTGATCTGCTTCATTCCCCTTGTCAGTCGGCCACTGAGCAACGTCCCCTCGCATTACAGTCACCCACTCCTCCTGCCCTGCATGAGGGGCTGTCCTGCTCCTGTTTCTGTCCAGCTCATCCCACCTGGCTCTGGCAATGGCCTTGCTTACCAGGGAGGTTTTTCCCTTCCATTCCCTTCCCTTCTATTCCTTCCCCACAGTTTGAGATTCCTTCATCTTCCCACTCCCCAAATCCAAAGCCATTTCTCTGCACAAGCCAAGCACACAGGCTGAAAAGGAGAAGGATGGCTTGGGGAGGTGGCCATCTCTGTACTCCAAACCCCATTCCCTCCTTCCCATTGCTCTTGGCCACCACATTCACCTTTACAGGAGTTATCTGCAGTACAGCAACGCCGCTTGGTCTGGGTTTCAGGAGTCTAATAGCTGCCTGTTTGAGACTTAAGTGTTCACTGGGGCACTATCAAGATAAATATATAATCAAAATAATTATATTCCAACTGAGCTGAAAGAGCATCTTGGCTTCAGCATTCCCCCGTTCATTCAATACCCTGTTAATGAAGTATACCTTACAGGGTGCTCTGAAGGCTGCCAAAACCAGGCTTGGAGAGGTTAATGAGGCAATGGTTTCTTACACAGCATATAACTGTAGCTGACATCTTAATGCACAGACAATTAACAAGGACCAGATTTGAGCCCAGAGCTCTCACACCTTTTTTCATCTCCTGCTCTGGGCTTCACTTCCTGGCGCAACAGGAGCTGTACCCAGAGCTTTGCTGCTCCTCACTGTCCTTCACCTTCCTAACACCAGAAGGATGAAGTACCCTATTCCTTCCTTACGCTGCTCCTCTGGCACATGGACCGCATCGTTATTTCCCCCTTCCCAATCTCCTGGCCAGTCCCTCTCACTTGTAGGGCGCTGAAGAGGTACAAGACC
>JANHGB010009538.1:1084-31077 GCA_026283785.1 Coracopsis vasa | reverse complement strand
CGAGGAGACCTCTACGCAACTAAGTAACAGCATTTTCTCTTTCTTCTCCCTGCTTCAAATTCAGGGCTTTTGGGAGGCCTGAGCCACAGCAGGCACACTCTAAGAGCTTGGTTAACAAAAAGGAGATACCAGAGCCTAGAGAGGAAAGAAATAAGGTGGTAGCAGCTATGCCTTACTCAGGTGGCAAGAACACGGTACCACTGGCGCTGTTAAGGCTACAGGGCCTGTCTGGCTGTTCTGCATCACAATCTGGACCGTCCGGATAAAGAGAGACTTGATGCAACGTCCACACAGGGATACCAACAGTTGGACGCAAGAGTGTGATTCCTATTCACCCAACACTGCACCAACACAGCCCTTTGTGCAGATATAGTTTTCACTGGTGTAACTGATCCTCACTTGAGTTAAGCCTCTACAAGAAACAAAAAGAAACAAAATCCAAACAAAATCTACCTTAAGTGCTAAAGAAAGATTAAAGTGGTAGTTGCAGCCCCCCAATGCTCCCATTTCTAACCAAACTGAAGCAGCAGCACTAAAGAAAGCTGCAACATGCTGTTAGCTCCTCTTAAACCCTTGGCTGCCTTGTAAGTGGAGTCAGAGAGATTTTGGGAGGTTTCAATAAAGAGAAAAGAGGGCAAAACCATTTAAGATACAACAAATGGAAAGTTTCTACAATAAGAGAAACATACAATACCTGAAATTATTTGGCCAAAACTGAAAAAGAATATAAGCTACAGCCTCTGAGTTTAAAAGCACACACCAAACAAATATGACATACTCCAGAAAATATGGTGAATAGGGTCCAGTGGAAACCAACTTCTCAATCAGGACAGAAGCATCACAGCATTCATGAATTAAAGGAAAAATTTGGGTGGTCTCTATGCACTGTCTATAGGTCCTCCTGCCCTCTTAAATCCTTTGCAAAGTCCAGGTCTATTGTAAAACCTTTTTCAACCTCACCTATAGCTCAATCGCACTTCTCAAGTGACTGCACAGATAAAAGTCTTACTACTATCTACATCTTTGTGAGTGAAGGAGATAGCTTGCAACTAAACTCCTTGCTTAGGAATAGTCAGTTTCTGTGGGCTCCAAAGGAATTTTTATTGACTGTGTTCCCCAATTTCCCTTTGAGACTGCTCACACTATTTTCTGTCTCAATTACAGAAATAAAATTATATTAAATTATATTAAAAGAAATACCAAAACCCCAAGAGAAACACACACGTAATTCAAAGTGACAGGAGGGTTCCAGGCATGCAGAGTCTGTAAAGTAGCACTTGCAATGTTTTTGTACGTGAAGCTCAATCACCAGTTTCCAAGATTGCTGATCAATACTTTTTCATTACAGAAAATGCATATAATGGAATATGGCTGGGCAAAGGGCAGCCTTAGAATTTTATACATAAGAAACAAACCCAAAGTAGCAGTTATCAAGAGGCCTCATTTGGGAAAAGAAAAAAAAAAAAAAAAGAAAAAAGAAATAATAATAATTAGGATAGTGCAATAATTGCCTACATTTGGGAGCAAGGCTTACTTGGTATTTCTATTATAAAAGCAATTCTAAAATTATAGTGCTGGCATTCAAACAGTGACTCTGTAATACAAGCCCTTATATAACAAACAGAAAAGGAGTTATCTAACAGAAGTCTTATTAGTGCAAAACGATTTGAGTAATAGGCCTCTTGTATTGTATAAAATAGATCAACGTTATGTAATTATGTAATGTTGCCAATCTTAGTCTCTGATGATTAAGAAAAACCTCAGTAGTGTCTACTCCTCCCTACGACTATGCAAAATGCTCCTCTTCACTCCAAGTGGTTGAATTTCTGAGGCAAGTGGGAATTCATCCTTTGTATTCAGACAAAAATAAACTACAAGAGAAATTTCAGCAGTGTAAGTGCATCTGCGCACCAAGCTGTGAAACCTAGGGACCCGTTTCCTTCTAGAGAGATTGTGTCAATCTGAAAATTGCTTTGTGACACAGTTTCCTTACTTGTTAAAACAGGGATGCAAAATAAAGGATAAACAAAAGTCGTCTCACCTGCAATCATCTGAGATAAGTGTCATAAGATGAATGATACACTTTGCTTTCTGGATGGAAAATTATGCAAAAAAATCATCCTTCAAACATAAGAAACAGAGAGCCAACCACGAGATATCTGTCAACATGCAAATGTGCTGTGGCTGAACAAGGAGAAGCTTCTGATTGCTGCTAAACAAAGTTTCAGCAAACACCATGCGTGGGCCTACAAGCCCCTACCCAAGTTCAAAGTTTTTCTTTGAAGTACTGCATACTAACTGGGAAGAAACTGGAAGTGTGTCTTTCAAGAACTGCTGAGCTGCTTTAAATTTTAGGTAGAAAATACTAGAGGAGCAATATGATTTATCCTATGATTGCATCCACAGTAACACATGATCACTGGTGCAAGTGAACTGTCAGGAGCAGGCAGGGGCTGGCCAGCAGCAAATCCATCACCTCCCCTTACCTACCCTCTCCCGAGGGCAGGGCTAGGAGACAGACACAAGACTCAGCATGCCTGCTTTGTTCACTTATGCCTCATGCTTCTGCTCCAGTATTTGCTACCACGATCTGTAACTGCAAGGATGGAAAATCTTAAAGAAATACAATTATTTATTATCATGATTATTAAATAGCAAATTAATAACCCAGTAAAGCAAAGGGCCCATATGACATCAGAGCTATCCATATGCTGTAAAAATCACAGCTGCAAAACTGAGGAGAGACAGCAGGAATGTTTTCCCCTGTGCTATACTAAATCCACAAATATCCCAGAAGAGCATTTGCACTATTTCAGCCCATCAATGTACCTCCAAGCTGCTAACTGCTCACAGCTTACCAGCAAGGAGAAAGGATGCTCTAGAAGATAGCTGAGAAGCAGAATATACATCACACAATTGTAACTTTATGGTCCCCATACTTATTGACAGATCTGTGACAAGTGAGAAAGACCAACCAGCCTTCTGTCACCAGACCGACATTTGTCACATGGACAAGGATGCCTCCTCTAGACATTTCTTTATAGGAAGTCTACGCTTCCACCATCAAATTTTCTGTGGTTCAACAGAGGAGGGAGGTGGGGGTCACATGAAGAGGAAGGGAATGTGGAAGCCACTGTTCTGAAGTATCTGGATGTGGAAGATTTCCAGTACAGGGGAGACAGGGAGAGACGTAAAAATACTAAAACCAGAAGCAATAAGTGTTCTGCTAGGTGATGAACTGTTACTGAGCTTATAATACCTTACGATATAACCCTATTGTTTTGCAATAAGGAAGGACTAATAGGTGAAAAATGTGGTTTGGAAAACCAACAGGTACACAAGCCAAATGGTTCCTCAGTAAGCTCATGTAAGCTGAACTGGCAGCCTGAATTGCACCAGGGAGCTTGATCCTGCAGAGGAAGAAGAGGATGTTTGGTGCAATACTGCTTCATACAGTGCTCTGTGCAGTTTGCTATTCACAACCCAAAGGGGAAGAAAGCAAGAAAGGTAGAGCCGTACCTGGGCAGGAGCCCACATCATCCCCCTTCTTCCTTGTATGGGATCCAACTTGCATCCTGTCTCCTTTACCTGTGCTGCCATCAGCAGCATGTTTCTATCTGAACACAATGGCTACACTTCTTTTGGACTATTTCACTCACAAATATTTCATGAGGCTGCTACCAGTCTAGATTCATAATTATCCTTGTGGTCAGATCTCTTTCTGCATGTACACAAAAGCAGGTATCTTTCTAAAAAGATAAGAGCAGACTATCAAGCAGACTGATAGCAAAACCAAATACATGCTGGACAAAGTTTTTTGCTCTTCTTTGTCAGACAAGATCACACCACCAGCCCCTTCTGGTCTGAATACCAGTACTGGCAGCAGTGACACGCCACACAATTTTTTCAGTGTAAATGGAACATAACACACACACTCTCCCAAACAAACCAACCAACCAAAAAAATCCACCAAAAAAAAAAAAAAAAAAAAAAGAGCATGGAAAAAAAAAAAAAACCACACAAAAAAAGTTCTCCCTAACTCAAATTTGAAGACCGCATTTTGAACATAAAGCTGAACTGCCTGCACAGGAAGGTGCACTTACAGATATGGTGAAATCTTTATGAATTACAACCAGAACACTTTTTTGTCCAAAAACATTAATGTAGAAGTGGGAAGTCTGTACTTGGTTAAAATTCAGGCTGTTGTTGGCCATTCAGCTGGGAAACTGAGCAGCAGCCACTCTGCAAACAGCCCACCTGTCTTAAAATCCACGTAAGAGGAAAACGTGAAAAGAAACACCTACAGCTTTCCCTGTTCTTTAAGATCTTCCATCTCCTGGTAGAATGGCATCTTACTGCTAAATAGGCCTCTTGTAGCACATACAGTTAATTCAAACCATTATGAATTCTGCAGAGCAGGGGACCCTTCTACAGTTAACACACAGTCTTTGGTATCTTGAAAGATGCCGCCAGCAAAGATTAGAAAACCAGCACAGGGTAGTATTGTGATGATTTAGTTTCACTTGTTCAGCTTCTTCTGGACACTAGCCTTTTAACACAGTGTTTGAGAGGGAGGTGACCTAAATATCCTTTTACTGAAGGCTGCAGGGATCCTTCAAATGACTACCCCACTGGAAATGTGCGCCTGCCCTGCACCAGCAAAATTCAGACAGCTACTTTGCATGAGGGCTGCTCCACAACCAACGGCAAAAGCACAGGAGTTTTCACAGATGCTCTCTGCTCTTTTTATCATTGTCTCACGTAAGCTAGCTTTGACTGAACTGGAAAAAAGGACATCAAAAAGTTCTGATGTTGAGAGTACTTTTTCAGTCCTACAAGTGCCACAGTACTGATACTAATCTGATCACAGGACATTTCCCAGCTGCCTGCATGGAAATTTCTGCATCTCTGTACATTCCACTATATATTCCCACTTCTGTCAAATATGTACAACATCACAGGAAGGATGTTTTCTGCTACCTGGCACAGTTATAAAGCACTGAAAGAGATGAGAAATGTGAAATTACTAGTATAAAAGTGAGCACCCGTTTCTCTTGCAGCTTCCAGCATTTCAGAACAGTTTGACTGCCAAGTCAAAAACTGCTCCCCATCATTTGAAAAATTAGAAGCTAATTAGTAAACAGAGGTGTTTATTGTACCAAAGCCTCATATGGAATAAAGCCTGTGTGTCATACTCCAATTCTGGATGTCACTGCTTCTAGCTTGGCACCACTCTTCACAAACTCCTTAGTCAGGCAGAGTATTGGTTTGAGAAGCAGCATTTATGCTGTTATGATTCATTCTTATCTGCCAGAATTACCCTTAGTTCATCTGCAATTGTATGCCAAAAAAATCAGACATTCAATGACATTTAAAAGTGCCTGCAGTTCCACACGATGCGTTAATACAGGACACATTTCTAGACAATGAGTCTAGCAAACCAGGCTACCTTCGTTTAAAATAAACAAACAAGAGACTGGTCTAATTGCCAGAACTAATCTAGAAGAATCAATATTTCTCCAGTCAAGACATATAACAAGAACCTTTGTGCTATTTACTCAGCAATGTATAATTGCTTCTTCAGTCTGCTGTCTGTGCTTTGTGCTGTTCACTTTCAAGCCCATTAACACAAATTACTTCACCTGATTAATTCTATTTAAATTCCTTTTACCTTTACTATAATAAACCAGATTTCGTAAACACCTGTAATAATTGAAACTTCACTCCATTAATAAGAAGTAGTTTTCTCTAACTAAGTTCGTTACTTTCAGGCAACTGGGAGCTTACCCTATGCATGATTTGATTGACTGCTCACAAGTTCCTGCTCCCATGCACTGCTTATGGGCTCACTCTTAACTTACGCTTAAGGTCAGTGTTACCCTGGGGTTTGTCTGTATAACTGCTTTTACAGTTATTACTCATCCCAGGTCTGTGGTAACAAGATACATCTTAAGCAAAACTTTTGTTTTGGAAGGGTTGGTGGTGGTTTTTGGGGTTGTTTGGGGATTTATGATTGGTTGGGTTTTTTTAACATTTGTTTCCAATTTTCAGCAAGTAGATAATTCTGCTAGACATTAGTGAAGTTAACCTAGTAAAGCTGAGAAATTGGCAGTGGTAGACATAAAGGGATGATCAGCCTTAACACAGCAGCATCCACAACTGGGCTATAAGTTTATGCTACCAAATGTCCCAGCACTGGGACACCATACTGGCCCACAGTCATAAACAATGAAGATGTTTTCCTTCTGGCATACATGTGACAATAACAAGTGGCATTGATATACCTTCAGTAAATGAAAAAGAACCACATAAGGAGATGCTTAGGTCTTTTGCTCCCATCTTGCAATAGAGACCACAAGTACCCAGGTGATTTCTTACTGAACAAGGCTAAAGCTCACAAAGCCAGTACAAAGAGCATCTACCCTGACAGCCACCCAGAAGGTACCCGTGAAACAAGCCACTGCAGCCAGGTCCTGCAGTGTGGGTGAGCAGCCCACGCTAGTGGCCAGCTGCTATTCATCTTGCCAGGTCCAACACATACACCCGTTCTCCACCACGGTGGTATGGCACCAGCACTTGCCACAACAACCCAGCAGCTGCATCACCAGCTAACACGGCACTGCGCTTCCTTCTCTCTGCCCTCTTCCTTACATCATGACAGGAATGAGGCTTGTTCTTAGAGGGGTGTCTTTTGTTTGCCAGCCATTTTCAATCACAAATGTATTGGGCTGTGTGATCTTCAACTCCTCAGTCTCAGGCCAAGCCTGAGAGTCCTGTACATCAGGCTACCTGTCCTATTAAACTTGAACATCACAACCAAGGCAGAAAGACACACTCTCTTACAAGGGACACACAGGCACAGAGATTAGGTAGATGAACCCTTGATACAAAACTGGCCTTGCTGATAAAGCACAATCATATTGTCCCAAAACATACACTGCGACAGCATTCATACTCCCATCTACTTCCTGCTGCTTTGAAAGATACCGCCAGAGGTCCTGAATGTGTGGCCTTCACAACTTAAAAAATAACGCAAGAACAACCGCTCCACAGCACCACTGACATTTTCAAAACAATTAGAAAAGAGTAAGAGCTGAGAGGGCTGGGATTGTTCAGCCTGGAGAAGAGAAGGTTCCGGGGAGACCTTAGAGCAGCCTTCCAGTACCTAAAGGGGGCCTACAGGAAAGCTGGAGGGGGCCTTCCATGTAGTAATGGGACAAGAGGGGAATGATTTTAGATTGGAAGAGGGGAGATTTAGATGAGATATTAGGAAGAAATTCTTCACTATGAGGGTGGTGAGGCACTGGAACAGGTTGCCCAGAAAAGTGGGTGCCTCAGGCTGCACGGGGCTTTGAGCAACTTGGTCCAGTGGAAGGTGTCCCTGCCCATGGCAGGGGGGTTGGAACTAGATGATCTTTAAAGTCCATCCCAACCCAGCCCATTCTATGATTCTATGATTATAGCTTCTTATAAAGAAGGTTTTAGTTTTATTTTTTCTTCTCAAAATAAACATCACTAGAATATCCAGCGTGTAGGCCCTTGGTCTTTGATTTTCACCAGCTGGTTCCCCAAGTTAGAAGTGGTCCCATTGCTTGCCCAGAGCACAGACCACCCTTGCAGGGCTGAACAGCACTGGGTCCCGGACAGAAGCATAGCCAGTGCTGTCCAACAAGGCTGCTCTTTCCCTAAGCTTTCTGGGGAGTAAAGCTTAGTGCAAAGCAGTCCAAGTGCTTTCAAAGATTGAGAGAACAGGGTGCTTCATGAAACACAGATGACATGCTTGGTTCTCTCAAATAAATGCCACAAGGAGCTGGTCTTCTGGTGCCTGCCTCTTACACACACTCAGTAGTTAGAGGAGACATACTCAAGTGAAGGACACGCACACAGTATTTGCCCCGTCCTGACAGAGTTTAGAGCAACGTTTTCTGCTCTGCAAAAGAGTGCTCCATGCTATAATGCACTTAACACACCTTCTTGAGTGCTCCTAGACTACCAAGGAAAACTACTCCTTTCTGATTTTCATAGTCTCCCAACTCAGCATGCTATCTATTGAAAAAACAAAACAAAACAAAACAAAATAGGAGAGAACATTACCTTTCCATGCTGTGAAAAACCGACTCAGTTTAAAGACTATACTACACCAAACTAACAGCAGGGATTGTATCTCTGGTAGCAGCTTTTCAGAACACCAGTCTGCCAGAGAAGAGACCTCTGTCTTACAGGCTTTGAAACAGCCTGTTACCGTAGACTCCGCATTGGTAAATTGAACATGAAAGCACAATGTAATTCTGCTTCCAATGTACTTCACATTTCTCCTTACTTAACTACGGAAAACTCTTGAAATTGTGGCTGCTGTAAATGCTTTTGTGAGCCGCTTTGTGGTCCTGCCTGCTACACCTTTATGTTCACAGATGCTTTGCAAAGATCGGTGGTTTTTTGTTGGGTTTGGGTTTTTTTTCTGGGGTTTGGTTGGGGTTTTTTTTATCTTTCTGTGGCCCTCAACTAAGTTTATATGAAAACTGAATCTTCATCAAAATTGTCACAAATTGTAACACTGGGAAGTCTGAGTAAGAGAAATCCCCTCACAAAGACACACAATGAGGACAGGAGCTGCAGATGATACCCATAGGTCCTCTGCCTATGTGTAAACCCCAACGGGAGGGGACGGCTGCTATGGCAAATGTTACCATAATTTGGCCTTCCCATAATTCAGTCCCTCACCTCCTTCCCCTGTGTGCCTGTTGGTACCAGCTGTGCTTTGGTTCATCAAGTGGGGATTTGTTCCACAAAAAGAAGCATGCCCTGGGACACTGAAAAGCTCTCTATGCAATTTCTGTAATCCATATTAATACCTATCTCAGGATTTATCTGAGCAATCAAGAAGGTAAGGGCTGAAAGAATTAGTCGTGGGATTATTCAATCCATGCAGCTTCCAGCATGGTCATCCACTTCACATTCAGAATATTTAATATCCAGATTATTCCTCTTTGCAGGTTCTAGCAATCTGAGATAAGACACACAGGCACCCACTACACAAGGAGCACGGGCACCAGCCTTGGCAGCCTGCAGGGCTGGATCTGAGAAGTCCAAGTTCTCTTTGCTCCAAACAGAAGCAGAGCTTAAAAATTCAAGAACTGTGTAATCCATGAAAACCTGTCCCCCAAGCATATCTTAGCTTCTCAGTAACACTCACACTGATGCCCTTTTCAGACCTCACATGTAAAAAAAGGCAAAAAACTGCAGCCGTGTAAACTGCAAAATATGCCACAAACCAGCAAACGCGTAAAAACAGGCTTTTGTGTATTTCTGGGGCATTGCTCTCACACCAATGGCAATGAGCCCAGGCACGAGCATTTTGCAGAACTGGTTTTGAAAGTGGCTGATCACCATGACACTGTAACAAGGCTACATTCATCAATCAGCCTACTGGGTCTCCCTCTACCCACTAAAGCTGCAATTGGTCAGCATTAACCAGATTCTGCTGCAATAACTAATTTTTTGGGGTTGACGGACACCCAGAGGGAGACCCGTATTTGATCCAAGAATATATGGGGCTCACAGAGCGGTTATTTGCTCACCGAATGCGATCTGGGATAAATGCTTTAACTTCCTCTGTAGCAGGAAAATGTACAACTTCAAAAGGGATGTAACTTTGCATTGGGTCAGAATACATGCCCCGATCACAGACAGTGGCTGTACTACCCTGTGAATCAGAGCTTTGAGAAACATTTCACAGAAATGAAAGTTTCTTGGGAGTCTACTTGTCCTATAATAGACCTTGAAATGCTATTGAATACTAAATCAAAACTCTGTGCCTTTGCAAAATCATCAAGATCAAATGACTTTCCTATTAAAAAAAAGCTACTAACAGCCCAAGAAGGGGCAGGGTATCAGAGATCATCATTAAAATATCTACATCTGACATTAAGCACTCTGGGGTTTTAAGATCCTGTACTGGAAAAACCTTGTTCTAATGCTGTGTTGATGGGGTCTCATCAGCTTTCCACTTCTGCTGTCACTGTAGGACAGACTACAAAAAAAGTGGAAAAAAAAAATAAAAAAGGAACTCTGCTTCTGTAGCTTAACATTTCCATGCCTGATTGCTGGGCAGAATTAAAGGGTGTTTGGGCTACAAACAGCCTAAGATGATCCCAGAGTCAACATTCAAGAGATTTCTAAGAATTGTTTAAAGAATATCCTGTGTACTGTAAGGCCACAGTTCTTCTGCATTTAAGGGGGGAGACGATAGTTAAGTATTTCTAGAGTCGTCTGGAGGTTTTTTTTTTGTGGTTAAATCTTTGCTGCAATGATTACCAACAGATACAGCATACATGAGAGAGCAGGAGCAAACACTAGAGGAAGCAACAAGCTAAAGCGCTGATTTTGTCCCCAAATTAAAATTCTCAGAGTGGGAGACTTTTGACGCCTCTCCCAGCAATTCATGAGCTCTATGAAAAGAACAGGATTTGCACCGCCATTTTGTTCTAAAAGCAGCTTATTGCTACAGACAAAACGCAAATACAGAAATGTGGGGGAAGATTTCTTTCTTACCACCACCACTGGGGACCACTTCTGGCACCTGGCAACACTCAGTGCAACAGGAGAATCCCCATCTCCTCCCTCCAGGGAAGTACCACTGTTTATGTTTCAAGAGATTTGCTTTCTCATTTGCCTATAAGCAAAAAAGACATTCTTGAATGAATTAATGAAGGTAAAAGTATTTTGTTTAGAAGCAAAACACAATGCAAACAACATGTAGTTGCTAACCCAGGTCAAAATCATTAACTGAAATTCTTATTAAAATTACCCATTTCTCTCTTTTCTTTGGGGAAAAAAAAACCCTGTTTAATCACCCTTCCCATGTACTAATACTACACTCTTCTCCACAGGTACCAACCACTATTGCTTTTAGAGGGTCTAACTGGCACATACCTATGAAATTAAAAGCAAGTGTTCTCAACTTATATTTAGCAGTAAAATTGCAGCTTCTATTCAGAACAGAGAAAGCGCTTGCATAGTCAAGAACTAGCCTACTTTTCCTAGTTTTACTAATCAGCATAACAAAAGGTATTTCTTTTACCTACAAACCTTGCCTCGATATAAGTTATTGAAAATGAAGCAGAAGCAATTATCCACTCTCAACACACACAATTAATCCTTATATTAAGAGCGTTTTTTAATGATCCTGAAGCAATTAAGTTAATCATTATTTAATTTTAGATTGCTGAATTGGAGACTGACTTCAGACACAAGCTCTATCTCCACATAATTTCATGTCAGTAATTAGAGATGTACTTTACCCAGAAGCGGCTTGTTTAAAGCATGTTACCTAATTTCACAAGCCTTATGCCATGAAATCTACAAACCAAACTTCAAAAAAAGAAAACCCCCAAAGAAACTCCGATTTACCAGACTGCAAACCTGTTTTTTCATAAAAATAAAAAACCTGAAGAAAAACAGTCTGTAAACATCTGCTCAGCAAGTCAGATGTATCACAAAAGCTAATATAAAGCATTTCTTTAATCCACCACTACCTTTAGTAAAGTTTAAAGCCATAAGAACAAAAAAAAATGCTTTTCTCAAACAAATCACTTCATTTACAACTTATTTTAACCAGGATGTAAGGTCTACAGGAAAATGTACATGCCTATTAGGATGCCAAGCAGGTCTACAGGAAAATGTATGTGCCTATTAGGATGCCAAGCAGGTGTACAGGAAAATGTATGTGTCTATTAGGACGCCCAGCAGGTGTCTGCCATGGGATGTAACCAGTACTGAATCATTCACTTAAACACATCTGTGACAGTGCTATCAGACGAACAGAAAAAAAAGACTAGGTATGTTTATACTGTATATATTTACCCTGATTATCATACCATTCCAAACCCGCTCAATTCCAATCTACTTCAGACAAATTTGTGTAAACATGTTGTTGAAACCAAACCATGCTAGGAAATGCTAGTTAGCTATGCAGCTAGCTATCCATCTAGCTCAGCCTTAGGTCTGTATACAGTTAATGGCAACACTGGCAGCCAGTCCATCTGGGCTGGCACACTGCCCAAGGCCAGTTTTATGTCCAAACACGTTTGCTGGTTTTTGGAACAAAGGGTATCATCTTCCACTGCTGCCATTAGAGAGAAGGCAAACAGATGACTTGGGAAGCATTTCAAAAACACACACCACTTTTTGCAACTCTTTGTCTTCAAAATTGTCCAACAAAACCGAACACATGCAACTGCTCAATACTCAATTAAAAGTCAACTGCATCCAAACAAATATAGAACTACCTCTATAAATGTGGAAGAATTTAGTGACAGTATTTTCATGAGCCCGTTTGATTTGCAGCATAGAAGAAAGGCTACAGAACTCATCCAAAGTGCATAAAATTTCAGCAAAGACTGACAAAGAAAAATAAGAACATGAAGCTACAAAGAGATCAGGACACATGTTTGCTTCAGGGAGTTTACTCAAAATAAATATAAGTAAATCTCTGTTACCTGGGTTTTCAAAAAACATTATTTAATACTTTTCCATGTAGCATCACACTGAAAATGTGAAGTTGGAAACTAGTAGAGGAACTGATAGCAGCAAAGATCCTGCCTAAAAGAAACCATGGCAGACAACACAGGAAGGAAAAACTGCAGACATCTTGGATGTCACTAATGAAAACACTAAACAAAACCAAACGATCTGCCTTCTGCTTCATTTTTCACTGCTTAATGGCTTGCATAGAAAAAAGTAATTATGGAAGCTGATGGCAAAGCTGGGAAGCAATTTGAACATAAGGGTGTATTGAGTCATTATACAACAGGCACCATAGCCTTCAAGACTGGAGCTGTAAGAGTGGGATGAAAGTCACTAACATACAATGCACAATCACATATATAAAATAAACAAGCCCCAGGTAGAGGGAGGCTGACCAGTGCCTGGAGCAGAAGGGCCTGGATGCACTAGCTCATCCTAGCACAAAACGGCTGTGTGTCACTGCTGAGATGCAGCTGCGAAAGGCACACATGCAATCCTGGGATGTATCCACAGAAACCTTTCCAAAGGAGACAGGAAGTACATAAGAAGCACTGCTAAAATCCCACCTGGAATACCACGAAAGAGAGGATGCCCACGTTCAAAAATGAGGCATTAGAAACACAGGAGGCTGAAGGAGAATTTCCAGCGCTGACAGCATGCACGGTGATTGGCACACTCAGCAGAGGGATGCAGGGGGATTTACAGGGGATGCAATTGCTCACTGTAAGACAGCAAAGTTAACTGCTAGAAAGTGAAATAAACCATTTAAGCCAAAAAAAGGTTGCTGTTACCAGAACAAACATGTATCAACTGGCCAGAAGTAAGTTTAGGCTGGAGACTATCAGAACAACAAGGCTCTGGGATAGGCTTTTGGTAACAATAAACCTACATGCTTAAGGAGGCCCTTGTTATGTGAAGGACATTATGACACATTACCCATTTCCCATAGCTCCCACCACTTTTGTAGCTGTCCCATCTAAACATTCATTGAAGGGTCTGTTGAACTATCACCAAGCAGCTGGTTCAGTTCTCAGTGCTGGTGGAGGAAGGTCTGCAAGTTAAAGGGCAAGGGATGGAAGGTAAGTTATAGAGGAAAGTGTAGTTACCATAACATTCCTGCATACCTAAAAGGCAAATATGTATCTCCTAATTTAAAACAATAATGTTAGCCATTTTATTTACATTAAAACCCTCACATACAACTATGGCAATAAAAACCGTTCATTAAAAAAGATCAGCAAACCATGAACAGTATCTCATCCCACTTCCCATTTCCCACAAGAAAGAGGTCTGTAGAACCGGTGCAACAGAGCACGCTACCGCTCAACAAACCGTATCACTCAAACCGAGCTGCTCCCAGGAACAAGAACGTTCTCTGGTCTTGAAGAGATTCTGGAATACTGCCTTTATGGCCTATCAAAGGGATGGCTGCCTTTTCACTGCCTGTAACATTTTACTAAAACTGATAAAAGTGAGGCCAAAGTTTCCAGAAAGACTACAACTGGTAGGAGAAATTCTGGTTCTATCCTGAAGCACAGCAGTGTCAAGTAAAAGAGCAAGTTTTGATCTGACACTGATTTTGTACCGGTGCCTGCATAAAAGGTACTTGAGCCCTAAAGAGAAAGAAGCTCTTTCCATTTAAGATCCTCATCTTCCTCACTTAAAAAAAAAAATAAATAATATATATATATATATATATACACACACACATGCAAATATATTTATAACCATGAACTGGAAACTTCAAGTTGTATCAAATTGCTTTCTGATGTCTTCCAAGACTGAACAAACAGATTTAGGCAGTACACTGAGGATAAAAGAGTCACATTTAAATACAGACGTATTTTTCCATTAAAAAAAAGTCAATTAAATATAGATGCATATGCACACACTTGAACACTTAAGCAGTTTCTCTCTCTCTTGCATAGTGCCTTGCATTGAATTCAATATGATAACCTTCAAACCCATGTTTCCATTAGCTACTTTGATAGCACAGCTTTGAAAATATTCTCAGTGCTCCAACATTTAGGACACACAAGACTCAGAAGTGGATACATACAACTCTGCCTTCAGCATCATCTCACAAGGGGAGCACTCCATTCTTTTTTTTTCTCCTCTTTCCACCACCACTCCCCCCCCTTTTTTAAATAATTTATTAAAATTACTGAAACCATTTTCTGGCCAGTTTTCTTCCTCACCAGAGAAAATATCAGTATCTTTGAATCTTCTGATTAGTTCCTTGAACGACAGCTCAGTCCATTCTGTAAAGGCCATCTTGTATAATATCCCAATGTTAATGAAGGAATGGCACTCAGGGAAAAAGCTTGATAATATGTTTTTAATCACAAGTTAACTTACTCCTTAGATGGTAAAACTGATTTCATTATAAACCTCTCTCAATGTTTTATGGAATCAGAGAGATATTAATATAACAGCTTCAGGAAATTACTTCCTACCACCATCCAACTACTGTGGCCATCATCTCTTAGAAACCCTAAAAACTAAATGCTTCCCTAATGATAATTGGAAATGATTGACTGAGAAAAATAAGTCTTCACTCATAGCAAGAAAAACTAGAAGAATGTCGATAAATTATAAAGAGTATACAACAAACAATCAGAAGCGTTTCTCCACGCCCCCATAATGCATGCCTGAAGTGTGAACCTTCTTGCCGTGGCTATTAAAGGTGGCGTAAGTAGACTGAAAAGAGAGTAACTGGAATTATTAATGAAATGGAAATTAGGAGGATATGACAGAGGAAATACAAGTCATTGTGTTGACTGCAAATCCTTTTGTAAGACATCCATTGTAAGCCAGACTGCTGACCTAGATGGACCAATGACAGACAGTCTCTCTTCCTTTTCAAGACTTCTGCAGCAACAAAGCACTTTTGCAACCAAACCCTTCAGTTTTGAGTTTCTCTCTGTAAGGTGGGGAGCAAATAAGCAAGAATGAAGATAAAGAATGTACCTGTGGCCTCATAACTCTGTAAAATTTTCTGTTTATTTATCAGGAGAGAGCTTGAGCACTGGCAGAAGACCAGTTACACCTAATCCTGTACACAGCCTTCTGCGGAGCCAGGGCTCTGATGGATAAACATCCTCCATCAGGTTCAGCTGTGGCAGCCTAAAACATTACTGCCCCCTCTTGTCCATCCCAGCCTTCTGCTAGGGACCACTGCTTTGTAGCTGGAACATCTTCATAGCCTGCACCTTAGCTGCCCTAATTCACAACTCAATGTGCTGGTTTAAACCCCTGATGAAGGTGGGGTCTTGCCATGACTCTCTATTTTTATTTTGTTTTTAAATAAAGACAGCAAACTCCACCAGAATTTTCCAGCTGTGTACTGTGGGGGCTGAAGCACCTGCACATGGTCCTTTCTGTGGCGCCAGTGGTTGCTAACATCTGAAGGAGCAACCAAAGTCTGGGATCACTGCAGCAAGATCTGCTAGACAATCCTGATCCTAGTTAAGGAGTTCGAATTATTCTTGGTTAAAGAGGCTATAATTCTTCTCATACTTGAGACCAGAAAAATGGTAAGACCTCAGCAAGTTAATTCAGGTGTCTGTGTAGCACTACAGTGCTTAGTCAGAAAGCCTTCATCTCACTTCTAGCTTCAAATGTGACATATAGAAAAGGAAACCACGGCCAGTTAAAATGACATAAGCTGTGAAAGCCAGAGCTGCCCTAAACAACTAGGGCAGAACGTCTTTTAACCAAGTGTGCACTGTCCTGGGATATATTCCCCGGTTACAGTACAGACAGGTTTATACCCAAGAAATCTAGTAATTTATCTGCAATTTCTTAGAGAGCAGTTATCTCTAAGGTTTTGCCATGACTTATCCCTGATTAAATGCCTAAATAAAAAAACCCAGCATAAATGAGTAAGAGGGGAAGCTGAGTAGGCTCAGGCAAGGTTTCTGTATTTCTTCGTGTTTAAGAATGCTTCGGTTTCACTTGGGTTAATTAATGAAATTTGAATTGTGACTAAATCTTAAATGTGCTTTATAAAAAATTGCATAAACTGGCTTCTGGGAAGAAGCAGGCTCTGAAAAAAAGGGCCTAAATTATTTTTCTAAATGGCCATTACTTATAAACCTGTTTTTTTCCTACTACAATATATAATGTAAGCCTGTCATGTTCAGAGTAATCCCAGGGACATTTTTTTTTCTTTTAAACACTGTAATATTCTTTTGCTTAGAATATGCCCACTATAAAATGTTTATGGCAATAACAGAACACAGTTCTGCCTACCACAGAGCTACAAAAAGGACTGCCTTCACCAAAATAAGGATAGCTAGCTGCTGTATCTAGCACCACAATACTATATAGAGACCTGCTGTGGAGTTAGTGTAGAAAACATACACAGGAATAATCTGCAAGATAAAGGATAAGCTTAATTTCCTCATTTCCCTCCTTCCTCCACTTTTCAAATCTTACAAAAGGCAAAACAGCTGCGAACACCCTCCACTGATATCCTCTGGCTGACCTTCATACAGGCACATTCCTTTCACTACAGTGGCCCTCTGCCACCTTGTGCTAAGCTCCAAACCCTGTGGCTGAGGGTCCCTGCACTGCACTCTGGGGAAGCCTCCACTGCACAGCTGGGGCTTCACGAGTTTTTCTCCCATTGCCCTGGTGTTTTCTTTGGTGTACAATAGATTTATAGATAGTTTTTAGAACCGTAGGTTTTTGAACAGCCTTCAGTCAGGGGGAAAGAAAAATAATCTCCAAACACACTTCTTCTTAGTTACCCACTAATGAGAGACAATTGATCATTAACTGTCATGCTCTGATCTTCTACAAGCAGGCTTTCCAGTTACTCCAAATTAACAATTTTCCTAGGAATTCACAGATAAAGTTAATTGGAAGAAGTTACCTCATGGGATTTGAGAACTGCAGCAAGTCTTTGGCAGAAGTACCTTTCCTTTACTGGTCTTGAATCTGTAAAGTTCGAAAATGAAAACTTGTAGGTGAAGTGTTAGTCACATCAGGATTAAAATTCCCTGCAGCCTGTATGTGTCCAGCACACCAGACCTATGTCTTCTCCCTTCCCTCCACACTGCTTCCCTATCCACATTAAGGCTTTTTTAGCATGAGACTGCCAACAGGGTCATGAGCAAACAGGCTTGGCTAAAAATATTCTCCAAAGCTGTCCCTCATGTGCCTCACTGTTGTCTACTACATCCTCTGCCTTGATGTTGGATATCCTTCAAGCTTCCAAACTGTTTGTAAAGCACCTCCCGCTGTCAGTGCTAGAACCAGCAAATTCCAGGAGACAGCCACTTGCTAGCAGTGGGCACAAACCTGTGTGGCAGCTATTTGCAGCTGAGGGATCCTCCTCCTCAGTAGTTAACTTACTGCCCCTGGTTAGACTAAACTAATTACACACATTTCTGTTTATTCACTATTCATAATTCAAATACAAGTGAAATTAAAAGGATCTAGCAATCTAGTTAAGAACTTTAATGAACATGAATAGCATCTTAGAAATAAAGTATCATAAAGCACTTGAACTAATTAAGTTTACTCCCTGCCCAAAACTCTCAGCATTCTGTATTAAGAAAGTAAAAGCCTTTTAAAGAAAGCTGTAAAATTCTGAACAGCTGCAGATAAAATCTGGACAACAGTGAAACTAGCTCCATTTGCTATCATAGCTCATTGAGTAACACAAATAAGGAAAGAACAGTTCAATACATCTGTATCTCGAGAAAAAAAATATTCTTTGTTATTGGTGAAACCATTTCACGGTGAATGAGGCGATAATTTTGGATGCATCAGTTCTTCAGGATCTCAAAACAAACATCCATAAATACACATACTCATACTCTAGATATGCATACTCCTTTCAAAGGTACAATGGCTAAGAGTAAAATAATAGAAATAAAACACAATCTTCAACAGAGCTAACAGCCAAGGCAGAAAGGCCCAGCTTATCCTTCTCCAGGAGAACCTATGCACTGAACCTTTAACTAATGTCTTTCTTCAAGAAAAGTTTAATACCACCTTAATAGCATTTTTAATCAGAAATATACATGAATAACAGATTTCCAGAAGCCTGATGAAGCTTGAGCTAGTTCTAATCTAAAATAACGATGTAATTCCTAAGAAGATGCATTATCTTTACACTGTCCTAACTTGGTCTTAGTCAAACACAGCAAGAGAGTAAATTGCTATATGTTAGAGGTTAAAAGCAGAGAAAAAAAACAAGTCAAGTAGAAGGGCACAGGCTGAGGAGACAAAAGCTACTTGTGATCAAAGGGTAATACAGCACGAGAGTTTTATTAATCTTGCAGGAGTCCAGCCAACAACCCTGCCAAGGGGTTGTCCACACTTCTCCCCGAGGCTGCTCCACGTGTACCAAGCAGAGAAAACCTCACCAGACCACTCTGGGTCACGCCAGCCCGGGACTGGCACGTGCTCGCTCCAGCCCAGCATGACTGCAGCAGGTGCCAGCTATTTTTATGTCTAAACTGTAATTTACATCTGACCTGTTATTAAGTTCAAAGGGAGAAGCCGCCGCAGCAACGCCACTGGGCAGGCAAAGCAATGTGCTCCCATCTCATCGGTGGAGAAGGGCAGGCTATAGCTGAGCGAGGAAATGCAGTCATGGCCCTCAAATGCCTGGTGGGCTGCAGGAACAGTCTGCAGGAACACTCCAACTGTCATAAACCAGCTGCACAACCTGTGAGATGCCAACAGTCCTGACCCTTTCTTCCCCCTGCATTACACAACCCACTTCTGACAGGACTGTGGGTAGCACACACTTGTTTAGGCTAATTTAATGTTTCTGGATATTGTACGGTGTGCATAGTTTGTAAATAAAGGAGTGTGGCACTGAATTAATAAATTGTGAAGTTCTACATGACAGAGCATTGAAGCAATAGTCTAACTGATTCAGCAGTTCATTCTCACATCACAGATCCCAAAGGACTACTTGAAATGCAACCAAGTGGCCAACTATGTACAGGGAATCGTGTCCACAGCAGATCATCTGCAATTTGAGAATTACTTCAAAATCCTTTTCAAGTAAATCATTCTCCTGCTACGAAAATATCAGCTTCTATGATTAGAGACCTTTGGAAGATTATTCATTCCCTGATCTCACACTTCAAAGGATGCCAGAATTACTATATCCTGGACTGTAACTGAAGACATTCAGCGCAAGCAGCTTTCCTATCAAAGGACCATCTTTTCAGTGAGATTCATTATATGTCTTAGGTTTTGACTGAGGTATTTCGTATCTTTTTTTCCCCATAAAGACAAGAGCTGAGCAGTCTTCTAATCTCTGAGATTGTAAATGCCCAGCTTCTACAGCTGCAGTAATTAAACCAACTTCTCATTCCATTATCCACATCAAGTCTCTTCCTCCGCATCTGCTCTATTCCCACACTGCACTCTTAAATCAAAGCAAGATAAGCTATTTTCTAAGATCAGCTGACTTGTCTCTCCCTCAAAATGATTGCAGCCAAAATGATTCTGAGCAGATATGAAGCATCTTGATAAATATCCAAAGGTCTCTTTTAAAGAAAAAAATGTAGACGTCACACAAGTGGTTATTTTTAGCACCTGAGTTGTGCTATATTTATTCCTTTATATCTAAAAAAAAAAAAAAAGCAGCATGATCTCTGAGGAAGCATTACCAGAAAATATGTTCTACTGGAAAGTCTGCTTTATGAGTCCTAGCTCCATGAGCACTGCAACAAGTACATCATGCCACCCATTCAACCATACAAACCTACGGGTTACACATGTACAATGAAGAATATTTCCTCAGTTTCAAAGAAGTACTTAAAAAGAACCAAAAACAAACCAAATAAAACCAAAATCCAACCAACCCAGAAAGCAAACTCCTCAGCATCATCTTTTTATCATTCTGCTTAAATGCAACACTTCAGACTCATGCTTAAAACCTGCCACCTTTAAGTATTTCTAATTGGCTAGCCCCACAAAACTCCTCAAGACACCTCGTGGGACAGCTGATAAACACAAAGCAAACCCACCACCCCAACTGCAGGATACACAATACCTCAACAAAAACTTAAGTCAGCAGCAATAGCAGCAGCTCAGGCCATACAAACCCCTCAGGCAACAAAAGACTACTTATCTCTTCCTTATTCTCTTTCCTAATAACCATCACCTCCTTGCCCTGAAGACTCAGGCCCTATAACTGCTAACATATTTATTCTACCCCAATAACCTCATACCCCTGATCTTATGCAAATCATCTGAAGATTTATTTTCAAGAACAGGATACAGCTTATCAAAGGCGTGGGTTATTTGTGTGGGAAGAGATAGGTCGGATAGACAAGAAAAGCAGAACTGTGTCAAGGAAGTTTCTCCTAATTGTCGTAAACTTTCATTAAAAAATAAAGAGAAAATAAAGCAGTTTAAGACAGGGTTTATATCCACAAAACTGGGAAGAAAAGTTGTATTTTGAAGCTAACAGTATTTCAATTTCCTGCTCTAGAAAGATACCTGTTATCTACCCCCAGTTATTTTAGATTTTGTGTTAAGCTTGACCTCTTAACATATTCATCAAAACAACAAAAGTTGGGGTAGCGGTGGAGAAAGAGAATACATATCTCTGTATATAAACTTGAAACGTCTCTCTCCTCTGACCTGGAAGGACTCTGTCTTCCTTCCAGGTATTCCCTACTACAAGACTATTCATCACTCAGCCATACCCTCCAAGTATTTTTCCAACTGGCATTACCTACACTTTGACACCTCTCTAATCACAGGGTAAATAACAAGATAGTTGAGAGACTCCTTAATACAAAACTACACCACAAACATCTCAGCGCACACACTGATATCAGGTGAATGGTAAGTGAGCTGGTTATTACTACTTTCATACAGTGCAAATCACCTGAGTCTGCAACTTGTCACAAGGTGGAAGTAAGGATTTAAAAAAAATTACAGGCTTTCCAAGTTAAAAATCTATGTGCCTTAATTACCCCAATCACAGACTGACCCTTTGAAGACCTTGCACTGCACCACTGTTGCACTGTGGAAATCAGCAAGACTTCAGGTCAATCTTACACAATTTTAAACCAAGCTGCTCCAAAGGCTTTCAACTGAGGAAACCCACCTACCTCTTCTATCCAGTTCTGAAATACTTTTGTCCCTACTGATTAAAATGTTTCCAATGCAGCTGTGATTTCATTTCAGTCTTCTGTAGAAAACTAAAGACAAGGAAATAGCTAGTTTGAATTTAAGAATCCTCTCCTCATTGCCACATTAAATTCACAAAAAAGAGGAAATTCTTTCACTGTTGCCAGCTCCTCCTCTACAACCAAACAATAGTTTCTTTATCATTGTAAACTACCCCAACGCAAGACAACAGAAGCATCCAAAACCTTAGAGAGAAATCAAATGCTGTATATCCTCTCTGATTATGAAAAATATAACAGAAAATGCATACACTAACCAAAATCAAGTTTGGGTTTGCTTAAAAGAAGTGCATCTGTCAAAGAAGGGACAGCATATCAAATTTATTCTTATATCCTAGTTTAAAAGCCATTGAGTTCACATGACAATTCTTTGTTAGACAATTTATCTACCTTTTCTGAATTAGATAATCTCCCTTTTAAAACGGGTTAAATTCCAGAATAAGCGTGTCAGTAAAAGTTTGTCCAGGAACATGCACTGTGAATGAAGTCGGTTTTGTCTCTGGCAATTTTCCCTTCTGTTACATTACTCAATGCCCAAATTCGGCTGGTTTATGGCTTGTGTTAGTACCTGGGTGTCAAACTGACCATATACAACCGTGTGTTGGTAAACCAATATGCAGCTAGGTATAACCCATTTGAATTACAGACACAGAGCTGCTCACATACCCTCCTCAGCACTAGAGCTGTCTGACGTGCTTCTCTGAGCAGATCCATGTAGACATCCTGCAGATACAAGCTGGCTCCTTAATATGAGCCAGGAAAACAAAACTCACAAGGACACATCCAAACAACTGAGGGGGTCACTCTCAGGACAGTATTTCTGTAATCATGGGCACATAAGCCACAAAAATAGCTTCTTTCAGAGAAATTAAGACATCAACAAGACCTCCAGCACCTGCCCTACCATGAGACACTAGAAAAAGTGGCAAGGGACACCACTGAGCCATAGCCATAGCCAGCACCAAAGGCACCAGGGAAGCCACAGGCCCAACTGATCTAAAATAGCATATTAATCCACAGCATCAGTCTACTTTTGAAGGGAATACCCTATTGCTTCTGTGACATGGATCAGAAGATGGGTTTGGTGTGCACAAGCCAGTTTCGCTTTGGATGAAACCATATAGGAAAATCCACTTAAAGAGTGTCGCTCTAAACACACAAGCACCCAAAGCAATAGGCAGACTGCATCTCCTCAAAGCTCTCCAGCATGTCCCAAGTATTAGGAGACTCAACTGCTGCAAATTTATGCAATACTTGGAGCATCTCATGCTAAACAAAGGACTAAGTAGTACCCTTTGCACTTTTGTTACATAATGTACTTTTGTGTCTGATGTTAACCACCAGCTCCCAGTTCTTTGTGAACACTTTACCTTGTGCTGAGGCCTCTCTTGCTCCTGTGCCATTTCTGTTTCCCCAATACCTGCCCTGCTTTCTGTTGCTTTCCTCAACATTGCTGAATGCCACTACTACTTTCAGCTTTGTTTTGTATTGTACTCCTTCCAAATGTCCCTTCCCATGGCAAAAATCAAGCCCCTTTATGCTTGATAGAAGCACAGTGGCAGCTGGAGCCACATGGAAACACCACCAATCGTCAAACAATGCTGAAAGGGGAAGAAGGTTTCTCTAGCAGGAAGAGGAGGATAACCAGCCAAGGAGAAAGATCGTTTACTTGCAAGTGCAAGAGGACTGGTGATTGGTGTCACAAAGATCAAGGGGACAAAGGCTGCCTTCTTAAAGACCACAGAACATGCAAGCAACATGGCAGGCAACCCTGGCAACAGATACCTTCAAACAGATCTTTAGGCACATCATCAACCCTACCCCCTACTACCACAGGATGTGCTTGTGCTGGGGCCAGGGTCATCGCATAGCATATACTCTAAGACAACACGGTCCCTATGCTTCCTGTTCCCAGACTCTGCAAGTAGCTCCTATGAGGGAACACTGATGTTCAGGGAATGGATCCTTCCCTTTGTCCATTCACCCATGGACGACATCAGCAACTTCCTGCATTAACGCCTCTGATTCCAACCTAGTTAGGTTCATTGCTTTTCTGTAGCTGTTGCTAGGGAAGACGGATGTGTGCACGAGTCTTCAAGCTGAATTACAGCACACTGATCCTGGGTCTGCAGGGAGCCAAATCGGCAGTCTGACTGGGAAGGCTGTCATGGATTCAAAGGCAATTCCACAAGGGCAGAAGATTGCTGCTGCTCATAGCAAGCAGCTAGACTAGATAGCATCTCTCCACTCTGTGCCCTGTACAAGAGTCCTGCTAACCAAGCACACACATGCATAAAAGCATATTCTGCTAAATCAGCCCGCAAAGGCCCTGACTATTGTCCCCTCCTTCCCCAGTGTAGGGGCACAACCCCAAAGCACATGAACGTAAGTGACCCCTTGATCCAGGTGGGCTGTTGTATGGCATAAAGCAGAGTCACAACAGTTACCAATGGGATGCCCTTGAAGGCCACCAGATACTCCCAACTGGTTCTCCCTTCAGTGCTGACCAGCAAAAAAATCCCAAAGAGATTGGCATTTTTGAGGAAGCCCTTTTCCTTCCTTTTCCCTCTCTGCTTCTCCCTTTTGCACTGCTCCCCTGTGCTTCTTTGCCTTCCTCTGCTGCAGTTTGGTTTTCTCTCCTCTTTAAGGTCCTCTCACATAGAGGAGATCTCAAAGACAGCCTCTATCCACCAACCCCAGGCATCTTATCCCAAAGTTTCTATAGTAGCAGCCCAAAGGGTTGGAAGCCCAGCAAAAAGACTAATCAAAAAGGACAAAAAAAGTGATGGTGGATTTGAGTGCCACCAGGAACGGAGATGCAAATACGGGGAGGGCAGGTTAAGCAGATCCAGAGTCCATCGGGAATCTCTTTCTATTCAGCACAGACATTTTCACACACTAATAAGTCACGGCACATCGTTTCATGCCTTCATTTCACTCTGTCTGCTCCCAGCCACTGATCACACTCGGTTTCCTCTGTGTAATATGGAGTGCTCCAACTTTTTGAGCGGATATGGAAAACTGAAATTACAGCCTCAGAAAAGGTTCACCGGCATCCTCAGTGTTCACAGCAGCCACCTGTGTGACTTGCAGGGTGCTGAATTTATTTGTGTCTCACCTTTTGTGCAGGCAGAACCAGGGAGCCTGTTCTACCTCAGTAAAGCAGGATACAAGGCCATGGCCTGGAAATTCCCTACCATGGTCTGTAGCCAGCAGGACTAACAAAGGGCTGCCCCTACTGTTTATTTAACAGCGGTGCTGGGTCACAAACCAGGCTGGAATCAATACTGCTCACACTGCCTGGGGATCCACAGAAAGCAAACATCCAGGTTATCTTGCTGATAACTCCACTACATGGAGGTAAAAGGTTTGGAAGATGATCTTGGAAACCTTGACGACAACTACACCAAGACCAGACTTGCTCACCCCACATCAGCTCACCACTAGTGGTGGGAACGGAGGGTCACGAGACTTTACAGATGACAGTCGCTCTTTTGTCCAAGGTCTGGTCTGCTAAAATTTAATTTGGTGACAGCAGAGATGCTGCTCCCTCTGACAGCAGAAGTCCTTGACTGTGCCCCATCACACAAAAGCTTTGTGCACACTGCTGGTCGTTTCATGTCTAGAGAGCAATGGCATAGAATCATAAAATCATAGAATGCTTCAGGTTGGAAAGGGCCTTAAGATCACTTAGTTCCAACCTCCCTGGTGCAGGGACACCTCACACTAAACCATGTCACCCAAGGCTCTGTCCAATCTGGCCTTGAACACTGCCAGGGATGGAGCAGCCACAGCTTCTCTGGGCAACCTGTGCCAGTGCCTCACCACCCTCATTTTAAAGAATTTCTTCCATATGTCTAATCTAAACTTCCCCTGTTTAAGTTTGAAGCCATTACCCCTTGTCCTATCACTACAGTCCCTAATGAAGAGTCCGTCTTCAGCCTTCTCTCTTCTCCAGGCAGAACAGCCCCAACTTTCTCAGCCTGTCTTCATATGGGAGGTGCTCCAGGCCCCTGATCATCCTCGTGGCCCTCCTCTGGACTTGTTCCAACAGTTCCATGTCCTTTTTATATTGAGAACACCGGAACTGTACACAATACTCCAAGTGAGGTACTTTAAAGTAGCTTCCCATGATGATAGAAAAACATTGAAGATGCTTTTTGACACAAGTCCTCCACTTCAGAATCCTTTTTTGATTCAATTAAATTATCTGTTGCTCTTCAAAGAACACAGTAGTTTGGGTTTGCCAATTATAGCAAAGCTGAGAGAGATTTTACAGGAGTAATAGGACATAAAAGATGTGGGAATGTTATGCCGATACATTTCTTGCATATTCAGGTTTAACTTAAATGCTGAATAAGTTAAGTATTTTTATATTAATGGAGGATTCAGACAAAAGCAGCAGTGGCATGCTCCTAAAACTGCAGATATTGCAGGTTCCACACAACATTGCACTAGCTATACAAGCAAGAAATTCAACATCATGCTCCAAATATACACTAGAATCCCATCTTCAGAGTTTTGTTGAAGGCTGTAGATATACCAAATGGAAGCCTTCAATAAATGGAAGATACTGAACATACTTCAAGAAATTAATCCAGGGAGTTCCCCTAGCACTATAAAACACTAGAAAAGCCAGACCTGGGTGATGTATATGCATACAGAAAAGGACCCAATATATTAGGAATAAAATGACATCCCTTTAATAAGGCAAGAATTTCAGTCACAGTGGTCTTGCACTAGGCTCAGTTAGAGCCTAACAGGGCAGGTTAGACTTAAATTCATGAAAACACCCAGCATGAAAACAAAAAAAGTAAATGAAGACTACACTGGATTCATAAAATAAACAGTTAAAATAATCTGATCTCAGCAAATCAATCCTGCTAAGAATCAAAATTAGACCATTTCTCAATTTATGTATCTTTGCTCTATTAAAGTGATAAAAGAGTATTCACTTGTTTTGCTCCCTCTCCATTTACGCTACTGAACTGTTTTCATTTAGCTAAATCTGAATTTACCTGTTGAAAAGGTAGATATCTTGTATGTTTCCAAACAGGGCTGATCGCTCTTCTGTCCCCAGGGAGAGCTTCGTCTGGTCAGTGATACAGTCAAGGTAATCCTGCAAGAGCAACGAGAACAGACGTTTCCTCCTTTTCTAGATCAGTAAATGAAGATACGTTTTATTGTACAAGATAAATCTCTTCATATCAGTTTCACCTTATTATTACAATAAATCCCTCAATAGCCCCTTGGTGAACAGTCCCTCTATTATGAAAAGTAACAATACTTATCTGTTCACTGAAACCAAGAAATTAACAAAAGACTGAACACTAAATTATAGCCTTTAGATGGGACAGCCAACATTTCTCTTGCTACTGATATACAAATGTATTCAGATTTAATTTACAATGGCAGTTTAATTGATCATTTAACTTGCTCAAAGTAAAAAGAACTTAAAAATAAGAGATGAAGAATGTCTTTTATGTAGTTGTAGTAACAGAAACTTATATAACAAAGAGCAGAGAGGATACAAGCAACACAGGCTCAGAAAACCAACCAGTGCATTAATTTTTTTGTTTCTTATTTTAGATCAGTTAAGACAACAATGCAGAGTTTGTAGAAGACAGATCTCGTTGCATATATGTGCACGCAATTTGGCTACATTGCAAATTACATTGCTACATACTTTCACAAAGATTTCCTTTTGCATTTACAAGAATGATAGTCTCTCATCCAGGGACTTCAACTGAATAGGAGCAAAACAGCTAGAAAAACCTCAGGTCAGCAGTGTTCTGGGAGAGCAACTTTCCCATCTCTTTGATAAGAGCTCAGCTCCCGAAGTATCACCTTTCATTCCGTTGCTGCTACAGTATTAAAATTTCTCAGATAAGGGCAAACAAATCCAGCAGCCTATTTAACTAACTACAACTCATAAACCAAGAAACCCAATGTGCTGCCACATTCATGAAGAGATTCTGCGGGAGCATGGATATAAAATAAAAGTGAAAACAGCTGAAACAATGCGAAGTAAAAATAAATAAAATCACTTAGCCTGGGGCTAGACAACGTGGTGTGGCAACCTCCCAAAAGCAACACAGCAGTCCATGGTGCTGCAAAGAAGAAGCCCTGCAAAATGCCAAGGAGACCATGAAAACATCTGAGATATAACTGTGTTCCAGAGTCATAAATAAAAACATACTATAGAACACATACGCTGGCCAAGATTTATTCTCGATGTAAATCTCTTGAAGACAAAAGGTTTGGATCAAGCATGGGTCTGACTTTTGGATTTTAGATGCCCTCATAAGGAAGGTTAAGAATTGCAGCACTCAAGCCTCTGTCCCCGTATCCTTCTTTCCAACTGAAACAGTGTTAGCAGAGTCACAGACAAAAACCAAGATTCAGGTTTAGGTGCCAGTAGGCTTTCCTGTTCCCTCCCCTTATCGTAATGCTCAATAATCCCCACTCTTCCATCACCTCCACTTAAAGATACCCTTTGTCACCCCCAGAACTCAGTATGTTTTGCCGAGCAAAAGCAAGCCTATTCCAAGGCAATCTCCATGTCTGTAAGAACCGCAAGTGTCAGTGGCCAGGCAAGCAGGCAGGTCCCTGGAGAGTCATTTCATCTGTTTTATGATAGTATCTGACCCATACTCTACCTTCTTTCCTAGCTGACAGTAGCCTTATAGTCCAAACCTGCCTTTGAAACATATTTGTGCATTAAGTCATTGGAACTGCATCCCTGGGACTCCCTGAACTTGTCCTTGGCTTTTTATTCATAGTCAGAAGCAGCAGAAGAGTAAAAGGTTCAAGACAGTGAGGCAGACACAACTGCAGTGAGCAGTATGCTAGGTCAAAAGCAGAAGCAGATGATAGATTCAGGGCTACTCCAGTGATGGTAGTAAATAAATAGCCATTTCTGTCCACTAATACAAATCAGCATATAAAACCAAGGCACAGAAGAGCTCCAATGGAATTGTGACCCTCTGAAAACATTTTTAGCACTGCAGGAACACCACAGCATCCTGAGCTGGTATGAGAGGGTGGTCTGCAGAGTGGAAATCATACAGTAAGTAACTCCACACAGCTAATTTATTGAATAAAGAGAAGTTCCTTTCAAAGTCATTCATCTCAGCATAGCTAGAGCTTGGGTTTCTTCAAAATAATGAAGAGCGCTCAGTTATCTCCAGTATTGCAGACAGCGTTATGAACATAACCTGGTTTGTGTTCCTTTTGTCCTCTTAACACAGTTTTCCTCCACATACGCATACTCTTCTTAGCCCTTTACCAACTTTTTTGTAAGAAGGAGGGAACCAAGGACTTTCTAATGCTCCTGCCAAGCAGCAGCCTGCAAGTACTTTGGCATTTTTCCAGCATCTCCAATAGCATATGCCAGTATCAGGTTATCCCACACACCTACAGCTTGTGCTCCCATTTGCTGCAAGTTCCTAAAGACTGCACTTCAGGCCCCCTCCTCCTCCTAGCATCAGATCAGAAACTAATGCTTGGATTTGTGCTCATCTAGAGTAAAGGGAGATGGTTCTTTGCTTAAAACACTTGGGATTCAGAGGTATCTCGTAACTTATGTCATACTGTTAGGAAATCACACAGGATTTGGGAACTGCTTTCATGTTTTAGGTTTCTATTTTTTTGTTAATATTGCTGACCTAAGGCTTCTGCAAGTCTGACAGCTATAGACGTGTTTACCTCGCTGTTACATGTGTAAATGGATAACTAATGTGGTACAGACAGTAGCGCAGTCACAACAGCAAAAAGCTTTAGATATCCCTATTCATATGAAAAAGGTAGATGCTGAAAGGTCTTGGTGCAGTGGCCTGATGAAGCCCAGGCACAGTGCAGCAGCACACCTCTTGCACTGACTCAGCAAGTCAGATACTTCTGGTTATACTGTTTTATAGAGCATGTGTACTCTCATAAAGATTTCATGAACCTATCCAGGAAACAGATGCAATATTGGCACATAATGTCTTCTGCAAGGACACCACCACAGGCAGATCAAAGCTACCTAGCCTTTTTTTTTTTTCCTAATTATTTCTCAGCAAATGGTACTTTACCCCCATGGTAGTCACTGAAACCTCCTGCAGGGTATCAACAGCTGTTATCATCTGAAGTCATAATGAAAGGTTTGGAACTACGAGATAACAGTGCAGACTACAATCATAATAACACGGTGCAGAAATCAATGAAATTTATCAGAACAGAGTCCCGGCCTTATTCACTTTTATCTGTTTCTTGTCAGCATCTCTGGACCCCCTGTCGGCACTGAATGAT
>JANHGB010009537.1:0-10008 GCA_026283785.1 Coracopsis vasa | reverse complement strand
TCTCCCCTCTGGCAGGTTAAAGCCATTCCCCTTGGCCTGTCCCTACAGGCCCTTGTCCCAAGCCCCTCTCCAGGTTTATTGTCAGCAGGTTTGCTGGGAAAGGAGGATCTGGCAGCACCGAGCAACAAGCAATCACTGGTGGCCTTTTTGTTGGGTTTCAATTGTTGTTGGCTTTCATTTTTAAGTCTTTGATTGTACTGATGACTTAAATCCATGAATTACCATTTAAATTAAAACCCGTAGCCTCTGAGGCACATACCTGCCTCCGCGTTCCTCACATGCTCATCCCGCATGAATCCGGGATGCTCATGTGGGAGGAGGAACATCATGGCTAATTAACCCAGTGCTGCTTTACAGGGGTACTTTGGCAAAGCAGATACAGAATCAGCTAGGTTGGAAAAGACCTTTAAGATCATGAAGTCCAAGTATGCTGTGTAAACAGCATCCAAGTCCGAAACACCTGGAGGCTTGGTCTCCTCCTCTAGATGCAGGTCAACACCATTAACCATGGTGTCCCTGTCTTGCTTGGAATGAGATTATCCTTAAGGTCCCTTCCAACCCAAACCATTCCATGATTCTATGATTAAGCAACCATTCCAATCACGAGCATCACCATCCCCTGGCAAGCTCATGGTGTGACCAGGCATTGCCTTGACCTTGCTACATCAGCACTGGCAGCCAGCAGCACCAGGGCTGGGGATGGGTTTGGCATGAAATGGGTTGTGCTAATTGCTACTAAGGGGGGAAAGGAGCAGGGGAGCCAGGAAGGAATAACTTTGCAGCTAGGGAAGAGGAGGAGATGTGATTCCCCCAGATGGGCCAGGCAATGGGTAAAGTTCCAATGAAAACCAGGGATTTAGGGCTGCTTGCCTGGAGAAACCGGTGTTTCCAACCTAAATAACCAGATC
Source organism: Coracopsis vasa (assembly GCA_026283785.1). NCBI lineage: Eukaryota > Metazoa > Chordata > Aves > Psittaciformes > Psittacidae > Coracopsis > Coracopsis vasa. The sequence goes on along the minus strand of JANHGB010009537.1, from coordinate 9,100 downwards.
ATTAGCATGAATGATCAGGTGCTCCTTGCTCTGAGGGCAGGGGGGGTTTAACCCCTGGCTCCAAGCAGGCCACTCACCTTGGCTGGAGGTGTTTCACCTTACACATTTCCCCAGGGAGGCTGTGCATCATCCCCCCACCTTAGGTACCATCCATCCCATCCTTATCCAACCCGCGTCCTTCCTCCACCCCCATCACTGCAGCCAGGGGCAGTGAAACCCTCTAACTTGCTACATGATTAAAACGTGCACGATTCCAGGAGTTTGGATGAGGAAAAGTTAAAGATTTGATTCAATTTCTGTATATGTTGAGTGATTTTTGGCCAATACTTGCACGGTCACTTACTTCCAGTTGGAAAAGGTCTCGGTAGCTTTGGGGACTCTATGCTTGCGTTGACAGGCTGGACCGAACCCCATATCTCAGGCTGGTCTATAGTGGCTGGAAAACAAACAGACACACATGTAAAGGTGATGATAAACCCAACAGTCTTTACCCAATACCAACACACAGAGATGAGACACACTCACGTGATGAGAGGAAGCTAAAGAGTGACAACAACTCCTCATTAGTTAAAGACAGAGGGGTTTCTGTGATGGTAGATAATTACAGGCTTGCCTGATTGTTTAACGTGCAATTAGTTTGACACTCATGCTGCTTGACAAACAAAACAGTGCCATTTATGTATTTGGAGGCTTATTGCATTAAGCGAGACACTGCATTAATTGCAAAAACCATGGGGAATTTTAGGATATGCTGAAAAAAACTCCAAGTCCTAAAAGGAAAAGATCCAATTGTATCCACAGGGATTGGAGGAGGAAAATCTCCTTTTATACCTCATTTAAACTACTGAGAGGGGAGCTACGTGTAGAGAAGTGCACACAAACATAGTTTGATGAAGAGAATGAACTGGAATCACTGATGACAAGACAGAGCCAGGCTACAAGGGGCAATGGCCATCTCGTGACAGCTGAGCAGAGCCAGGAGGAGGAGAACTCTCTGGGAACAAACTGCTCCAGAGGGTGAATGGGGTTTTTCTTTGGGGAGAACAAGTCCTGCAGCTCCCTGTGCCTTGGGAAAGCTGTGGGAAAAGAAAGGTTGGGAAGGGAGCAAAGCGTCATCCTGCTCCTGTGCAGGGGAATGCTGTTTCTGGGGGAAAATGGCATTACTGAGATAGCATCTTCATGGGCATGGGGAGCTGCAATGCAGAGAGCTCCATTCTTCTCCTCCTTCAATTAAATCAGTGTGATGCTGTGATGTGCAGCACCGCTTTGATGTACATCAGCAGAGCTTAGTGAGCAGGCATAGCCAGAGCTTCATTTGAAGAACAGTGGTTTTAATATCTGTCAGCTGCTCTCATTCAGGATCTGCCCCAAGACCACACAATTAACTGATTGACTTAACTACTGTTTCTATATAACCTGTATATGCTCCATCCCTGGAAGTGCTGGACGGGGCTTGGAGCAAGCTGCTCTAGTGGAAGGTGTCCCTGCCCATGGCAGGGGCTGGAGCTGGATGAGCTTTAAGGCCCCTTCAACCCAAACCAGGCTGTGAACACCGGTCTTTGTTTCACAACATGAAATCACCGTGAAGCCATCAGCCGGTGCTGGAGCAGGGTCCCAGGAAGACAAACCCAAGTGGGCTGGGGGGCTCATAGCTGAGGGGGCATCAGGAGCACAGTGACTGCCAGGCAGTATTAACATTGAAAAGTTCCTTTATTTTTGGTGGCACTGAACTGGCCCTGCTTTGATTTATGGAGGTGATGGACAGGGTGTTGTTTTCTCCATCACAGGCAGGTTTAGCACAACCCCTTTGGTTCCTCACCCATTTCTCATTGCCATCCCTGTGGTGTTCTCCATAGCCTTGTCCCACTGGCACTGGTCAGATCTTGCCTATTCTCCACCCTTGGGTGCTTCTGAAGTGCAGGCACTGAACGAACCCATGAAATCTGAGCTGGGATCTTTACAGTAAGTGTTCCTGAGCCTATATTTAGCTGTCACCCTGTGATTGTACCCAGGTGTTATACTCATTGTGCTAGTGGCTGCTTGTTTCCTAGTCAATGACTCCTTCCTGCTCCAATTACACCTGAGGCAAAAGGCTCACCCAGTTTGGAGTTCAAAGCCTGTCTGAAGGAAAAGGCTGACTTCCGAGAAGCAGCCAGGGAGAGGGTTTTGGGGTGTCTCGCTGGTTTCTTACTGCCACCTGCTGTCAGCCTTCCTCCCGTTCCGCTATGGGAGGATGCTCTGGCTGGTGCAGGCAGAGCCAAAAGTCTTAAAGATCAGTGTCTGCACAAATAACTTTGGTTATTTGGTTATTGTGGTCTGCACAAATAATTTTGCTGATTAACCCTTTTTTCACCAGCATCTGTCCATTCCCCCCTCCCCCCGGCTCTTACGGAGCTGTACTGTGAAAAACTGGATTTTTCCTTCATAAAAATTAGATGGTAACTCTTGAAAACACTGGGGAAATCAGTACTGATGTGGCAAGAAAGTGTTTTACTCCTGCATATGTGTTCCGGTAGCACGGGATTCTCACCCGTGCTTCAGTGAGGGTCTCTGGGATGCAACTGAAAATGGACTAGGAATGGTCCTTACCAGGACATCTCATGCCCAGGCATTCTGAACAAAGGAAATCAGATGCCTGGGAACATTTGGATTCTCTCCACTTGTATTTTAACTGTTGAAAAGGAGGGAGAGAAACCAGTAAGCTTTTCTGTGACCAGCCCCTTGAGTCTCCATGGCCCCATGTTCCAGCAGGGGCTCCCCAACAGCTCTGTTAATGTGCCAGCTCAGCTCCATCCCAGGGATGTGCACCTCAGTGATCTCTGGTTTTTAGTTTGTGCATCATTGGAAATAGCTTCCAGCAATACACTTCTCATCTCAAGGATCTAATTCCTTTGACCATCAGAGATTTTACAATAACTAGATTTGCTTTAGTGTGGGAATAGCTTGGAAGAAATTCATGGGAAGAAAAGGCAGAGACATTTTTTTCACTTTATTAAAATTAGTAAAAATACAGAATAAATATTTTCTCAAAAATATATATCTATAAAATTTACTATAATTTAATTGACACCATAGAAATAAATTCATATTTATCTAAACACTCTTGTAGTTATCGTTAGCTTTAGAATACCCATTAATTCTCTAAGTAAGTGGCACGCATTGAGATCCTCGCAGATCTCTAGCTGCCAGATTTCCACTGGTCCACCAGAACTGCAGGCAGAGTGAAATCAGTGCTTCTCAGTGCTTGGGGAAGATTTTGGGCAGAGTGCAAAGCATCCACCAAGGTATCATCTGTGTTCATTATTCTTGTGACTGTTCAGAAATTAACGTGACCCCTTCATGAGAAACCCGAAGGTTTTGTGCCTAGGTCCTTCCATGCCCCCTGCACAATCTGCTTTATCAAGCATTTAAATTTCCATCTAGAAATACAAATGACATTTTGCCATCGATGCTTTCAGAGATTACAGAGCACCACTGAAACCAGAGACGTGCTCTGCCTCATTTTAACATGAAGGAGGAGTGCTTTTAACCCAAATAACCATTTAAATGCTTGTCTAAATTTACAGCAATTCTCAAACCCTGTAATTCTATGCTCTTGCATTTCTTAATGCTGCTTTTCGGATGAACATCTTCAGCTTCCCCATGAATACTGTTGCACTCGTCCTTTCTGTATCACATTTCTCCTGAAAAGTTAATCGAGAAAATGATTTCATTTCGTATTTAACCATTATCTGGAGCTTTTGCATCTTGAAATACTTTTATAAATTATATGGTTTTCTTTAAACCTTAAATATGCTGATTGTGCATGGGAGTCCTTATTTTAGAGGTGGACTAGAACAAGGGAAGGGGATAAGAAGCAAGTTCCTACCTCTCTTCCCATGCTGGGTGCGAGTGACTGCTTCAGACTTTCAAACTTCTGGAAAAACCCGCTGAACTTCTTCATGGCTGGATTAGTTTTCAGCTGTTCTGTTCCTTCAAAGATGGTGCTGATGCAGTTCACATCCTGAGACGGAAGAAACAGCGAAGCTGAGATACAAGGATTTGTAACCATCAACCACAGTAAGTCTGTTAGAAATCATCACGAGTTTCATCCAGCTGCCTGGTGGCAAATAAATTGTTACTGACTTTTGGACTTGTATTTGCAAACACCTGAGGCAAACAGGCTTGACCGATGGGCACGTGTATTTACTCTGCAGACAGACACGTGGCAAATGATAGTTCTGTGAGGGTAATGCCCAAATGAACCATGTAATTATCTAAAGACTTTGTCCTATCTCCCCTGCGGCCATCCGAGGACCAGTTTGATTTCTCACATCTGCTCATGTCAGCAGATAATTCTGGTTTATGTGTCCAGTTTGGATGCAAGATGCTTTCTGCCCCAGGAGCTGGAGCTGTCTGAACAGGAGAGAAAGAAAACAAATGAACCTGAAGCTACTCCACACATCAACCTCTGCAACATCTGCGTGCTGGGAGAGATGGGGACAATGGCCACACTCTCATTTTACAGCCCTGTTTGCCTTGTCCCATCCCAAGCATGTCCATGCTCCAGGAATCCTGGTCTTCTTCCCCAAAGGGGTAGCTGGCATTTGTCTCTGAGATCTCAGGGTCTGAGCAAGGTGACAAAAAGGGCTTGAGGGATAGAGAACAGAAGCAGAGCAAAGAGTGATGATGGTCACACTTGACAGTGTGGGGTTGCTTTAGAAGAGATCAATTAAACTCATGAAGAAGGCAAAAAGGAGAGGACACAACCATCAGTGGCAGGAGCAGAATGAGGTGTAATAGGAGAACAAAGTGGTGAAAGATGAAAAGCTAATCAGTGAAGATGGGAGGAAACGCAGACAGCGTCGTGCATTGGTCGAGAGCATCATGGCACGATGCTGTTTGCATATGCATTTAAAGTCATTGCTCTTAAATACAAGGTATTTTAGGTATAATACAGAGGTAGCAATTTTAAAGCTATCACAATTTCCAATGACTAAATTAATGAAAAAGCTAATTTTCTTTAAAAGAAAAAAGGAGGTTTACTTACATTTATGTCATCTGGAGTTTCAATCCTCAGATTCTGAAAAAGAACATGTTAATGAAGCCTTTTAAATATCGTCTTCATTACATGAATAGAAGTAAAATGGCTTTCAAAAAGGTTAACTAGTCAAGAACAGGAAGATTCAGTATGTCAGATTTTAGATGAGAATCGGACATTGAACCTACCTGACTGTCCTTAGCCATTGACTCGCTCATTTGCTGCAATAATGTCAGTAATTCAGCCGTGCTGCTCATGTGGAGAGCAGCAGAGATGCCTGCAGCCAGCAGAAGAAGGTAGAGATGGATCTTCATCCTGATGCACTCAGAGAAGCCTGAAGTGGCTCTGGACCACTCTTCTCCCATTTTATGGTCTCTCTACAGGGAAATAACCGTTTCGGTTGATTTTTGAAGCTGATAGGGAAAAGGCCATTTGTTGAGATTTTCTGGAAGAGACAGGTTCCAGTAAATTTGGGGTTTAACCTTGGTGCACGCTCCTTACCCGATCAGTGTTTCCACAGAAGTAGGTAATAGACATATGAGGATGTGGCCTTTCCATTTTCAAACAGCAATACATAGAAAGACCCCAAGCATGACCAAGCACTTGTCATCTCCACGGCACTTCTCTAGAACTCAGAGCTTCTCTGATAACAGTATCTGATCTTCTGATAGGCAATAGGAAAAAGGCTGTGATGTAAGTACTCCACGGAAAACATGTGGACCACTGCCTAGAAAGGGAATATGACGTTTATGCAACCCTTGTGTCAAAGTGTGGTCAAAATGCAGGTATTCCATAAGAATTAATTCATTTGCAGCAGGATAACCTAGTGCGCTGGAGCATGTGCTGGAGTGGGAGGGTGGCCCTGGTGATGGGCATGGGGAAAGGGCTCCTTTTGGGTATGAAGGAGGGATGCAGGGTGCCCTGAGTGTGTCAGCCCGGATCCCGTGGGCACAGCAGGGGCCAGGGGGTTGATTTTGTGCTAGGAAGGGGGAAGCCCATCGGGTTCATAGGGGTCACATCTAAGATCTGAATTCATCCAAAGTGTTACGATGTTATCTGACCAAATTAGCTAACTCAGTGACTCAAGTTTCCCTCCTTCCTGGAAGCTGGAAGAAGTCCTTTTTGATGTCTTTTCAAGGAGACTAGTGTCACTGACCAAAAAGCGCTATCCTGGCTTTCTGCTGGTGGGTTCCTGTGAGAGCAGCAGGGAATCCAGCCCTGTTTCTCCTGGGAAGGAGCAAACCCGCTGGCTCCACTCCGCATGGCTCTGTCCCAAGAAGCCTTCTGCCACAGCAGTGATGAGTAAGCTCCTCAATATCTCAATACATTGAATTAGGGCAGTCAAAAGTCAGTAGTGGTTGTGTGGCTTAGCTCAAGCTAACCTGAAAGCTGATTGCTGCCCACTTCACCATATGCATTTCTCATCGCTAACAGGAATATGGTTTTGTTTTACACTGCATGCTTATCTGGAGAGGTCTCCTATCATGTGGTACCTGCAAAGATTGTATCCTTGCACGAACACTGACCCTGCACCAGTGCATTGCTGGGAGCTCTGCAGAGAACCTGCCTGGCACCCTCCGGCTGAATTTGTAAGTCAGAATCATCATAGAGTCATGGAATGGTTTGTGTTGGAAGGGACCTTGAAGCTCACCCAATTCCAACCCCTGCCATGGGCAGGGACACCTTCCACCAGAGCAGGTTGCTCCAAGCCATGCAGCTGAAAATATGCTCCCTTCTCAGTCCACTGTGGGTTTGGTGTTTTACTGCTTGTGTCTTTGGTCTCCTTTGGCAAAGCCTCCTCTCCTTTGGCTGGCCCCTGGGCTGTACCTGCCAGCCAGGCTGAGATGTGACCCCATCACTGCAGACCTCCATGGACAGCTTGGTTTTGAAGCGCTGCAGGACCTCAGCCACCACTGGGGAAGCTGTGGGAGGTGCTCAGTGCTTCCGGCCCAGCACAGCATTGATCCCCGGCTGTCACAGTCCCATGAAGCCCCTGCATAAACCACAGCAGCTCAAAGCACTGTGGTGCCCAGAGAAGGTGACCTGAAGTAGCCCACAGGAACCAGTGAGCTATCGTGCTACTGCTGCCTTCGTATCTGTTTGCTGGCATCATTAGCTGGAAGCTGCAACTGTTTGCAGTAGCTGGTTTTGCTCCTTCATCTAGATAAGGATGAAGTTCTGATGGTCAGATAAGGTTTCTTCACTGGTGCGAGTACGAAGTGCAGCATGGATGTGGTGCAGTAGCTTGTGCCTCTCCAGCTGCCGGGAGCAAGAAAATGGGTATTTCTGGAAATCAGGGAACAGGCTTCATTTCCTAGACTGTCTTATCCCTGCAGACAGCTTGGAGCTGCCTGTGCCCCTCTGCTGGGGCAGGTCCCAGGGGAGGTGAAGGACTCATCCAGAGCCACACTGCAGGGAGCAGGTAACACACTCTGGTGCTGCAGGGTGAGGAGCCCTCTGTGATCCCAACCCCTTGCTCTGTCTGTTCTGAGGTCTAAGGAGCAAGAGGGGGTCCAAAAAGTGTCCAAAGGGGGGTTCTGATGGGGGTTCGAGGAGAATCTTCTGGTGCCCCAGCGGTGCTGACCATGGCGTGCAGCCCATGGGTGTTATTGATGGTTCACACATGAAACAGTGTGTGGGTGTTTTGGTGGTAAATGCTGGGGGGTTAATTCAGCCCTAGGGCAGAGTGACGTTCGTGTCCTTTTCCTCCCTTATCTGAAAGGGCAGGGTAGATGTATGAGGAGATCATGTGGCTTTGGAGGCCGTATCTTGGGTTTTAATCCTCCTTAATAAATGGGCAGCTTTTGACTGAAGCAAGCTCACACATGGAAACTCCATGTCATCAGTTAACATCAGCAGTAGATGTTACATCTCATTAACCATAAGTGTTTCCTGAGCCCCTCTGAAGTGGCTGCAATGTCCCACCTGAGCGCCAGCATCTCAGCTGCAGCAGATGCCACATACTTGGCCACATAAAAAGCTGCAACCATGGTTTGTGGAAACCCCTCCTCACCAGCTCTTCCCTCTGCTCCTGGGAAAGCAGAGCTGCTCAGGACTGCTGGGCTTGCTTCCTCCTGAGCTGGATCCAGCCCAGTGCCCAGCGACATGCAGGTGACTTGATGGAGCCACCAGCCCTTCCAGTATATTCCAGTATATTCCAGTATAAACAGAAGGTTGCACTGCCAGCCTCGTAACTTCCTCTGCCCTTAGATGTGCAGCCTTTTCCTCCCTCCCAGCACTCCTAAGAACCTCATTCACGTGCCTTGATGACTGTGGTTTGACACAACACCTTTCCTTTCTCTTCTGAAATGACTTTTCCCTAGGTTGGCCAGATGGCAAACATGATGCACCGCATTGGCAGCACACCAAGAACTCATTTCTCCCACTCAGGGTGTTTTTAAATGCTCACAAGGACTCTAAATTGTCTTACAATCCTGGCACTAGTCCTCCTGAGGAGCTGATAGCACGAAATGAGAATTATAGGTGCTCTAAACTCTGCTAACCTGTACTAATGCAGAAAGGAAAACGCTTCCAGAAGAGTAAAACGGAAAGAAAACAGATTTCCCTGTGCTCTGCCCTGCAGGAATGGACCCACTGCCAGGTAATCAGAGAATCACAGGGTCGTTTCGGTTGGAAGGGACATTAAAGCTTATCCAGCTTCAACCCCTGCCCGGGCAGGAACACCTTCCACTAGAGCAAGTTGCTGCAAGCTCCGTGCACCTCGGCCTTGAACACTGCCAGGGATGGGGCATCCAAAGGAATAGTGAAAGCATACCTTGTAGGTGTGAGTTGAGCTTACACAAGGCTGCATTTAAATAGGCTGTAACTAGAGATCTCTTCTGCTTAATTAGTTAATTCAGCTCCAGTGTGGTCTGTTCAGCAGTCAGCACCATTTGTCTCTGCTCACCTCCTGAGGCTTAGCTTGGCATGAGGGAGCAATATCCTCCCCACCCATAGGCACATTATATTATTGCAGACACTTGTAATGTGGTTTAGACAGGCGGAGAGAGCTGGGCTGGTTCAGCCTGGAGAAGAGAAGGCTCCTTAAGGGGAGACCTTAGAGCAGCTCCCAGTGCCTAA
>JANHGB010009536.1:0-23993 GCA_026283785.1 Coracopsis vasa | reverse complement strand
CTCTTTGTCTAGGCTCCGCTTTACCCTAATTTTCGTTAAATTAGCTTGTTTTAGTTTAGTATTTGTTTAGATACTGAAACTAAAATATATTTATTTGGATTTTACAGTTCAGTGAGTGTCTGGTCTTTATAATTCCTGTAGTTTTTATTAGTGGTTATATGAACAGCAAAATAGGAAGCACATGTCACCTCTCAACCTGTGTTCTCTATACGCATCTTGGGTTAAATTATAGTAGGATTGATGAGCAGAAGCTGCTGTAACTCAGGTTCCATAAAGAAGTTGTATGGGTTTTTTCTCTAAGGTTCAGAGTTTGTGTTCAGTCTTTAAAGAAAAGTTTCAGTATATTAGGATCATAAATTTTAAATTGGTCTGCCCAAAAAGTAATTTGAAAAATATACCAGCTCAAATAAAAGTACATTAACCTGGTTTATAGAGAAAGAGGGAGAAATATATTTTTCCACTATACGATTCTAACAACTTTTTAGTTAAAGGGCAATATGTGCAGTTATACTTACCTTGGGTTGAAAATAATACATCAAAGAAATGTTCTGAATTCAGGAAGAGTGCCATTTGTGCTCCATCAAAAATTGGTTTTGATGTAATCAGGTTTTTAGCACTTGAAACTGAGCTGTTTTACTTTGTTCCAAATTGTGCAGCTTAGAGACTATTTGCTAGTCATGCTTGGGTAGCTTGATTAAACGAAGTAAAACTTTCACAAAAACACAGAGTCATGTATTCTATAAGGTAGAAAGAACATATAGAAAGGCAATGTGGAATTAGGAGATGGGTGGCCAAAGCTGTGATGTACTTTTTGTCCCTCAGACTCCTTTGGCCATGTTGAGTTGGCGTTTCAGAATGCGCAATCCTTTATTTTCTGCCATTTGTTTTTTTTGGTGGTTGTTGAGGTTTGTTTTTTTTTAACAATAACGCCATCAGATTTGATCAGATAATCTTTTAAATGAAAGTTTAAAATAAATATTACGCTTTCTTTCCTGGGTCAACACATCACCTACTTTATTAGTTAAACTGGAACATTCTAGTTCTATCAAGAGTCAAATAGTTGAAGGTTATTACCAACAAGATGGTATTTTCTCCTTAGGATTGAGATATATGTTAGTATGAAATCTAGCATTTGGGAGAGACACCTCTGTAAAGCATTTCCAACACTGGCGTAATTATTCACTTTTTCACTAGTGAAAGGAAGAACTGTTGACATCCAATCAACTATAGATTAGCAAATTGTAACCAAACAAAAGGGTGTGGGTTTGCATACAATATGTAATTAAACCGTGGAATTGAGATGGGCTATTTCAGAGACCAAAGGTATAAGGAGTTTCAAAACCAGAATGGATGGGATCATAAGATGAAAATCTCATGGTTATTAAATGACCTGAAAACAGCTTCTAGCTGGGATGTGCCTCAACTGCTGGTCAATAGAACTTAGTTACTCCACATCGGGCTTGGTACATGGGGTTCTGAGGTAGAGCACTAGTGATGTGCATACGTGTATTGTGTATACAAAGCATAGTTTGCATGCAGAATATTATATACCTGCCCTAAGCTTTTGCTACAGACCGTTTTCTGACTGTGTCCTTTCCTTACTGCTCCATCCCTAGGACTCTGATTCAGTCTGTCAGTCATCAAAGAACAGTCTTAGAGATCAGTGTTCCGGGGACAGCATAGACCTTTCAGTGCCATACAGGGTGTTAAGGTAGATGAACATCTTATCTTACCCAGTGTGGTTGAGAGCCTGCAGCCTAAAACTGAAGACTCAGCTCATGGTTGATGTATTTAAGTAGAAAAGCTTTGTGATTAGATGTGAGGGAAAATGAGAGTTAGAGGTTTTATTCCTCTACAGCTTCTAAAATTCATAGTATGATGCTTGAAGCTTCATTCCTACTGAGTTTTCTCTGTTGAATAGATGGCTTAACATGTCTAGTAAGTGAGAAATTGCAGATTATAAGTCTAATAAAGATGATAACCTTAGAAAAACCGCGTTTAGATTGATACATTGCTCTTCTCATTTCTCTACTAGTTTAAGAAAAGGAGGACAAAACTGAGTTTTCTTATTTTTTGATGGATCCAAATCCATTTGTAAATTAATTGCTTGTTATGCTGACCTTTACCTTAAGATCATTTTGGCACCTCTCTCTTTCAAATGCCATAGCTCATTTTATGCATTCTTCTCTCATACACATCTGAGAGAGGGTCTGGTGGTGGTGGGGAATTGCCAGTCTGTATGTACAGTGAAATCAGTTTTAAAACAAATATAGTAGCTATTATATTTTGGTTGTATACTGAAATATCTTAACATATTATATAGTGTTACACAGAGGTTATCTGCCCTTCAATTGAAGAAAAAATAGCACTGAATTATTAGACATTAAAAAGTATTTGTTATAACTAAGTAATCACTATTCCTTTTTCAAAAGGAAGGTTAATTCCTCAGTGCACAGTACACAAACCCACAAAATCTATCAATTGAAGAGAGGGGCCTTGGTCGGGTAAAGGGGCCTTGTGGGGGTTTTATGTTGTTTTGTTTGTTGAGGGATTTTAAAGTTATTTTATTTTATTTTATTTTATTTTGCAACTGTATGATGTGTCTCTTGACCACTACTGAGAGACAGAGTCAGTCTTTTGGGGAAAAGTGCCAGGGATGTTTGTACTTTGCGAGTTCAGCACATTACTGCTGAGATAGGCCCAAGCACCTATCTGGGGGAAAAATACCCAAGAAAAAGTAGCAGGAACAATGCATCATCTGTATACTTACTTCATAAATGTATGTATGTTAGTAGTGAGACACTTAAATGGAAAGTAAACATTTTTAATTCCAGCACATTTATTCAGGAGAAGAGCATGTGCTGGGGATATTGGGTGCTGATTGTTTTCAAGCAGTAACACATACATGCAACTGACATTTACCTCTGCTTGTTTTCTTTAGCAGGCTGCACTTAATGGGCTGTTTAGCTGCTTTGTGATGTGAATGAGAGCTACTCAGCCGCCTTTCAGGGCCCTTATGTGACCAGTATCTTTTTAACTATGAGGTTCCTAAAAACATTTGGAAAATAAATGGCTCTGATGTCTTCATCATAGTATAGTTTGGCAGATATTTCAAAGGATACTGGTCTTGTATCCCCTACACTGGCCATAGAAGAAGGAACTGCACCTCAGTGACTTTCTTCTTGCCAACAATAATGAGAAAGTCTGACTGGTGGTTGATAAGGAAACAACTGAAAGCTGTAGCCATTCTAAATTATGCAGGCTTGCTGCCTTAGGCTGTAGCTAAATTCTTTATTTTTTCTTGGATGTTAGAGCAGTAACTGTCATCATTAGAGTTTTTTTTTTCATTTGCTCATGATGAGAAAGTCCTTTGGATACAAGCTTCTCTCATGCCTTTGCTACATTCTTATTAGTGTAATGATGCAGAGGTATGCCAGGAAGCGGAAATAGATTTCTGTATATGCAGCACCAAATCATTTGAGACCTGACTACTTGTAATGTTTGTGAATAGGTAGAAGCTGAGAAATAATACATTTCTGATTGTTGTAGGCAGCTCAGCACCACCCAGCTGCTTGCTCACTCCCCCTCAGTGGGATGGGAGAGAGCAAGAAGGGTAGACGTGAGAATTCTTGTGGGTTGTTTATGCAGTGAAGCCTTGATTCCAATATGAAGTTCTGTTTTCCTTTTTTTGCTCCGAAAAAGTATAGTGAATACATAACCAGTTTATTATGAATGTAACTGATTTTATTGCTTGAAATAGACATATTTATTAATACATATTAAAAGCATAAACCTGAACTTTTTGTGACAATCGAAAGTTTAGTGTAATACCAAAGAAAAAAACCCACGTTTTCACAGAGTCTTCATAGGCACATATTTTCTTAGTACTGCAATCATCATGCAACTTCTTTCATTAAGAAATTTCTTTCTTGTCACACTGTAAGCTTGAAAATTTCCCATCTCAGTTAAAATTTATGTTTACTTTTTCTCAGGTTCCAGAAATTAGTGCAGTCTGTTCAACTTTAGCAAGAATCTTCTTCAGTCTTGAAATAAGATATTTTTCTGAACAGTAGACTTAAATAAGCTTATTACAAATTTGTATCATGTGTCCTCATGGTCCTCTCTCAAAAAAACGTGGGGTCCTTGCAAGCAGCCGCTTTAGTATCTTGACTTCAGATAAGAAGTCCTCTCCATCTCAGCGTCCTCTGCTCTCTTTGAGGTCTTTTAACAGCTGGTATAGTGGCTGGTTTTGGAGTTAGTATTTGGTCTTTTCCTTTTACTCAGCCACTAATTTATAACAAATACAGGAACATTATAACTCTTCAGCTGTATTTAGTAAATATATTCTAAAGGTATTTTGGTGCAAAGTAATTTTATATGCTTATTTCCTTTATGAAACCAGATTTCTCCAGGAATCCAGTTGTTCCCCTATGCTGCTGTTAATTTGTAATCATAAACTGTCAAATAAGGTTGTTTTCCATACACGTTGCATCTACACTTTGGGTATATATTGCCAATTGTTATCTTAACCAGCTTACCTAGTGTGTAGGCTGTGTTGAAACCACACTGACAGCTTCATCAACAAATCTTATTTTGGGTGTGTCAGGAATATATATTGGTCATCGAGATCTAACTGGCTTAAAATATACCAATATGTATGTGGCTGTTGATCTGCTTTACACCTAAGGGGATGTTATTAGATAAATAACATTTACAGTTTAAAAACTCAGTTTTAACAGAACTGCTAAAATTTACAGTTTTGAAGATTCTTGTGATGGTGGTTAACCTGATTTTGCTCCTGAAGTGACACTTCTTTTCCGTATCAGTTGAAGTATAATTAGATTCTTCAGAAAATTGCACACAAACCAGAAAATGGAAATTGCATGTATTTTCCCACTTTGCATCTGAAACTAAAAATGGATTCAGAGACAACTGTGTTGCTCTCTGTGCATGGCAACTTTCAGCCTTGAAAATAGAGGCCCATATAGAAAGGAGCGTCAGATTTGACCTGCAGATCAAAATGATGATACATATTGGAAACTTAAACATTTTCAGTCTGTTCGAACTGGTAACTTTATCTGGCAATAAATTGGTGTTGCCATCTTTGAAGATTAAATACTTACTAAGCACCAAATTAAGTCTTAACCTTTATTTTTTTTAGGCTTCAACAGCAAATTCCTACAGATACAGCTAGATACTTCTAGATGATAGTTTTGTGTCTTAAAATTATATGCATCTTTTCTGAAAATACCACTTTTTTTTTGTTATTTTGCGCAGTTGTGATGATCTAAGGACATAGGCAGAAGATTTACACTAGAATAATTTTGCATCATTGGGCTAATGAAAATGTATGTTAGGAGAAATTAGGCGAGTTGTGAGGCACCCAAAGGCTTGCTTTCTGTGCTGTGGAGAGACGTGTCTTCTTCTGTAAGTATTTAAGAACTCATAAGGGTGAGAGAATGAAGAGGAAAAAAGGGGTAATGTTTCACATACTCCAGTCCATAAAGCGAAGAGTACCTGTTCCCTCTGACAAGTCTGTATTAATGGAAGAAGTCAAGTTTTTTCTTTCTTGGGGGGGAACTTTTCAGCTCTTGGTAGCCTTGAAAATTGTAAATGAACATAAGCAAAACACTAGAATAAAAAGAAAGACAAGATTGGGTATCCACTTACACAGCTGGATGGTGGGTGGATGTGTAGGAGGGCACACACCAGAGTCCCTTCAAATCTACATTAAAAATACATGAGTATTTTTACAAGCAGTATTTTTTATTATAAGATTTGTCACTTCACTTTCCAGGAGTCTTGTAAACCTTCCTTTTAAAGTCTGTCTACTTTTAGCTAGAAACAACACAATTAAGCTCCCCAGTGTCTTGAGAAGCTTGGTTTGAAATCCCTGATCAGATGGGTTTCCTTTTTAACTCTAGACAAATAGCCCTGAGGCTGCCCTGAGGCAACACAAAAAGCTGCAGACTCCCCAGTCTTCTCCTGGTCTGTGCTTCTAGACACAAGCCTCTGTTGGTCCAGAAATGTTAGTAAACAGAGATGAAGCTATTGCTTTCATGATTAAAGTTCCTTTCTTACATCTTTGACATTGCAACTGCTGAAGCCATTAAAATCTTGGAATTGGTTTCTTAATTTGATGAGACTTCTGCATGAGTCCTTCAGTTGTTGGCAACTTAGTACAGACTTGAATGTCACATTCTAAAGTTTCATTTTTCATTTATTTTCTTCTTCAGTAAGAATTACTGTGTGGTTAATTTGTTCTCTGGGATGGATAAAATAGAGCTAATATGAAATTCAAATGAATTCTTCTGCTGGCAACCTGTTTGTTAGCAGCAATAATGAAATATAATAGCTAATGGGTAGTGAAAAAGATGAAATATTTTCCTCAATAATTCAGGACTTTGATACATTTAAACACTTTATAAAAATACACAAAAAAATTAATATCCTAGAAATCAACTGTGTACTTTTTGGTTTTATGGGGGTGTGTGTGTGTATATATATATATATGTATGTATATTCTTGTTTTGTTTCACATCAGGCTACCTTAATATCTGCTTTAGTCAGTAGAAGGAATCAGGTTCACTTTTAAAAATTTTAAACCTGGAAAAACCCAAACTTTTTATTTCTAAATCTACAGGCCTTTTATGAAATTGGAAACCACTGCTGTGAAGGAAAGACATAACTTATGTTAGCATTTGTTGGGATGTCAAGGACACGTGTAAAATA
The DNA here is from genome assembly GCA_026283785.1 of Coracopsis vasa. NCBI lineage: Eukaryota > Metazoa > Chordata > Aves > Psittaciformes > Psittacidae > Coracopsis > Coracopsis vasa. Next base: position 17,261 of record JANHGB010009536.1, on the reverse strand, counting down.
CCCGACCAGCTTGGTCAATGCAATATTTAGCTTTCATAGGGAAGCTGACAAGATTTTACAAGGGTATTTGCTTCCACCTACTGACCATTCTTGATATTACATACAAAAACAATTTAGGAAACTTCCAGTCTTATCTTTCCTTCCGATACAGGCCATGGCAGTAGTGTGTGTACATATGAATTCTGTTTGCCTTTTATATTTACTTACTTTCACATGAAAAATAAAAGATCTTAGAAATTCAAATAAGTTTTCTGAAGTTTCTGAGGCTGCAGAGTTTGCTTCTTTATTGGAGTTGGTTTCTTTGTTTCTGGTATTCTGTGTTAGGATGATAGGGAAATAGAGGAAATAGGTTTTGGATAGCAGGGAGATAACAAACTGAAAAAGGTATGATAAAGTACACAACTATGTGCAGGTGTTAGCTATGTTAGCATGAGTAATGGCTACTGGAGGATATTAATATCACTATTTCTATTTGCAATTCAAGAAGTAAAATTAAATGTAGGATTATAGAAGCTATGTAAAATTAAGTGTATGGAGATTTCTGCTGCATCCTAAGCCAGAGTGTCATGCAGCATCATGTTGCCACCAGTGATGACTTTTACTTTCTTGAGCTTTCCTTTTATTTCTGTTCAGTAACAGTTGTACAATGCTTACATCGGATGAAGGTGGTAGATATATTTTCCAAGGGCCTACCATGTTAAACTTCAAAATCGCTGAAACATGTGAATGATGAAACAGAACAAAATTGGGATGAGAAAGGGGAACCTGCTCAGGAATAAAATGGACATCATATCTGATGTATTCTATGCTATGCACTTGCAGTAGATCTTGCTGTCAAGTCATCTAAACGACCAGTTGTCTCCAGACTAGCACTGAAGGAATAGTACCTCTTGGTCTCACTTTTCTCTCTGGTAGACATGGTACTTGGTACAACCATAAGTTTATGCCAGTTGGTCACTAATGTGACTAAAATGTCAGCAGGAACATTTAAAAGCTACCTGTCAGAACTGTATGCCTGCAAACACAGAGGGAAGCATAGTTTCACCATCTCAATGAATGCAATTCTAGTGTGGAATATATGTGGCAGTGTTCAGTTCAAAACAAGTTGTATTTGTCCTGTGTTGCTTGTGATATTCTACATAAAGCCTTCTTCTGTTTCCTTGTTGCCGCTACCCAGCATAATAGACAGAAAAGGCAATTTTCTTTTGTGCTGCCACATAATGATAAATAGAGCTCTTATTGTGTTTAGAATAATATAATTTAATTGGCTGTTGTGTGGTGATGCCTAGAGAAAAAAATGAATTGTGTTGGGCTTAAACTGAAATGCATGAGAGGGTTTTCTACCTTAGTGGCAGGGTATGGTATGTCTGTAATTCATTCTTTCTGTATTTGCCATGAAACTTCTTATGAAGTATTCTATCATGATATAATTTGTCTAAAATAATAATTCTTCAGGAGAAACAGATTTTTCCTGGGGTTTAACTTTTTTTGGGATGCAACAACATTAAAGAAAGTGCCTGATGTATTGTTCACATCTGTAGAATTTTACACGTGCTTTACCTCAAGTAATTCATGCAGTTGGGAAGTTTGCAGTACACATACTAAAATGGCATTTATGAATGCTTTGTCATTTTGCACTCTACAAGATGTAGCACAGATGTCTCCCAGAGAAGTTCTTCCCTTCTTTACTCCAAGATTGATAGATGGTTAAGTTCGATTTTTTTTTTTTTTTTAAGCTTAGTTTCTGTGTATTTCTTTAGAAGAGGTGTGTCTAGTATGTAGATGATGTACACTCAAGTATTTATATTTAAACATGTATTCAGTTAAGCCAGTAACTTCACTGGTTTAAAGAATTACACACTCGTTGCTTCAGAAAAAGATTGGTTTGTTTACTTGGGCAGTTAAAGGTTAACATATACATTCTTGTCACTTAAAGATATATTCTGTCTGAGTTTGGTTACACTTAGTAACAAAATTCAGTTACAGTTGGTGACAAAGTAGCTGACTGCTCTTCTTCCAAGAAGACTTCAAGTAGACTTTCTAGAGACACCAGATGCACCACAAACAACTCCTCTGCACAACTCCTGTTTCTGCACAGTGATGAACTGTTATTACTATCTTTAAAAGAAAACTTGTTGCAAGTTGCAGTTCATTATTCAGGTAATAAATTTGCAGATTATTGATTTAGAAGAGATTTACTGTCTTCTATTTTCTTGATTGCACTGTATTTTCTCAGGTATTCTGTTTCACCATGAATACAATTTTATTTCCCATAAGTCTCTGCCTGTTTTGTTTTTGGGTTTTTGTTTTGTTTTTTTTTTTTTTTTTAAGCCTTTAAAATAATTTGAATATTTACTTTTTCCTGTACTATAGACTGTTGGCCTGCTCCCCAAACCAATCCGTATCAGTCTGTCAGTGATCTGAGCAACCTGGTTTAGGGGAAGGTGTCCCTGCTCATGACAGGGAGTTGGAACTAGATAATCTTTAAGGTCCTTTCCAACCCAAATCATTCTATGATTTCTATGATTTCTTCTTCACCTATTGCACAAATTTTTACTGTCCAAATTTTTAACTCCTTTCAACTGATTTAACCCCTTTGGGCTAGGGATTCTTGAAATCTACTTCAGTTCTTCTTTTGGTAACCCGTTGGTATCCTTAGGTATACTTTATTAGAGTACATGCATTTGTGAGGATTTCATCAATTGGTAAAGAAAAATCCTATTCAGGAACTCGGGCTTTGCGTGGTACTACATATTAAATGTTTTTTTACAGTCCAGATTATTCTCTGATAATGTACCTAAAGCAAGTTTGTAAAAAATTAATTAGGCAATATTTTTAAATTCCTATTTGGAATACCAAAACCAATAAAATAACAATGGACCCTGGATTTTTTTTTTTTTTTTTCTTGTGCAGAAGTCTAAGTTCAGGTCTCTACACTTGAAGACATAGAGTTATTTCTTTACTCAAATCTGACTTTATCTAACTTAAATGATATCCCAATACCACTCTTTCTTGCTGGCTTCAATATCCTGTAATATTGAAACCATACATATGTAGTTTGTGTTGTTTATAGCGCAGTGGTTAATTCATAGAATTCACCTTCTATATCTTTAGATAGAAAGCCAAACCCCACAAGGTAGAATGATCTTTGGTTATTCAGGGACAAAATATATGGCAGAGATTGTCCTTTGATTTCCAGTCTATATCTTTTCTTTATGGCTGGTATCAGTTAACTTCCATGCACATTGTCTAATTCCTGATTGCAGCAGTGAGTCTCAGCTGGGTTGGCCTCAACTGTTTTCAGCTGGGCTGCATGCTTAATTTGTACCTTTGCATTGCTGGTCATAGACAACCATGTGGCTTAAGCTGTCCTAGGAGGAAGGTGGGTTTTGTTTTCTCCAGATAAAACTGCATTTTTAATTCATATTGAGTAATAAATGCTTATGAATTTAGGTTTCTTAGAAATCACTGTTAATGGGAAATGGCAGTAGCAAAATAGCAAACTAAAATCTTCTATAGGCAGCAGAACAAATTGAAGTACTGCTAGTCTTGAACAAGATATATTCATCATACTGAGAGTTTGTAGTAACCATGACTTGATTCCGATAGGAGCTACTTTATTCTGCATTCAGTTAATTTTGGTCAATATGTGAAATAGAGCCACCTTGTTCTTGGTAATATGAAAATATATGATTCATTTTTGATTAACCAGTAAATATGTTAAAGAACATTCCATTATTTCCAAAAGGTGGCTTAGGGCATAGCTAGCAGGTGAAGAGCAGTGGTGCTGATGAAGTCTGAATTCATTCCTCTGAGGCAGAGAACTTTTCAAAAGTTGAGCTTTTCTTCTCGCTCATATCTGACTGTAAATATACAAACAAGTGCAGGAAGGCAGCCTGTAGGGGGAGGTAGTATTTCCTTATCCACCAAATGGGAGGAGAGATGCAGTGAGCAGCTGTCTAGCTGCCAGTAAGTAACACTTGAAAGAAGATTTTTGAGTATTACATTCCAAAAAGTACAGTCTGGCTCCCCATGAAAAGAGCTTTGAATATAAAGAGTACTTGTGGTACTGATTCATATATGAAGATAACTAGAATGAAAAAGAACTGTATTATTGGAAATATGCTGCTTGAGAAGTGACAGAGAACTGGGTATGCCTAATGAAAACATCTTTGATGTATCTTGCTGTGAATGGAAGTGTTCTTTTATCAGGAAACCTCAGGTCGTCTTTCTTGATTGAATGATTAATTTTTTTTTTTTTTTTTATATCTATCTGTCTGTCTATTTACGGGTATATATATGGCTTAGGTATTTGGCATTGAAATAATACTAGTCCTTCATTTAAGATTTAGGCATGGTGTTGAAGAAACATAATTTCATATTTGTTTTCATTTTTAATGGGATCTGCTATTAGCTATCAGCCTTAAATTTGTGATCTGGGATTTATTTAGCAAGTCAGTGTAGCCAATAACCTAAACTCTGATGAGAGTAGTTCTAGCTTCAGTGAGAGGCTGGGTAAGGATTTACTTCTAATGACATCTGTATGTCATTTTATCCCAATAGACATCTCTAAAGTTGCAGTATGTAAGCAAAATTAGCTTTGCACAATACCCTCAATAGAAGAATAAAGTTGAAAAGAAAAGAAAGATCATATAAGGTCACTTGTCTACAGTTTAATGACTTGAGCTATATTTGGCTTAGTCAGTTTCCAATAGTAACTTGTTTTACAAAGGGGTAGTATGAAAAAATAAATGCCTTTCAGAGAACAATTTTTGTGATAATGATTATTTCAGCATGTCTTCAGGTCTGCTGACAAAAATCAAAAGGTGCAAAGTAGGTCCAAATACCTTAGGGAAAAAAAACCCAAACATATTGGGCATCATCAGGTTGAAGTTTATTCGTTTGACTCTTGAAGAAAACAGAAGTCCAAAATATATGTATCTATATATACATGTGTGTATATATATGCACATATTTATATCAAACAGATGCTTGATTATTCTTGCATATTGCTATGAGATTCAGACACAATTATCTTCCTCAAGTCCCAGTTAGCACTCTTGGCAACAGGCAGAAGCTTGAACAGTTATTTTGTCTTAAGCTCATCTTTATATATTTTCAGCTACCATCACTAATAAAAAACAAAACTAAAAAAGGAGTGAGCAAGCAATTACATTTTCTTTGAGATACAAGTAGAAAGAGCAAACACAGTATAAAGCAGAGATCATATTTTTGTCTTTGGAGCTGGCTGAGCTATACTGAAGTAGGTTTGGATTTTTGTGATGTTTCAATCCTGTCTTTAAGTTTATGCTTGTAATAAAGGTTAATAGACCTATTATGGTTAGAGCTGTAATACTACATCTTGTACATTTAGATATACTATATGTACAAAACAACAGTTCACTGAAATGTAATAGGTTGAGAAACCCACTTTTCAGCCTTTGATGCCCTTTCTTCATCCTGAATTATTCCCACAAACCTGGGCAATATGCTTTATGACATGTCTTTTCTGCTTGCCTTTTCAGGATACTAAAGCAGAGTGCATTTCCTCTGTAGAAACTGAGGACAGAAAAGTAAGTGGCTTGTTTTAATGTCATTTGTCAGGCAGTTCTAGGAAGTGGGGCCTTTGGTTGATTTTCTTTTTTAACTAAACCATGTCAAAATATGTTGGCTTACATGTGTATATTTTAAAAAGTTTTCTAACAATAACTTTTCTAATGTTGTATTTTAACTTCACTGGGGACAAAATCTTATTCTATAGAAAACACTTGTGTTAGAAATTTTTATAATCTTCATGTCATTAAACTATCAATAGCTTAAAGGCAATTCCACTTCCTGTTCTTAATTTCTATTATTAACAAAATTGTTGTGTCATGATAATGTTGGCATACCATGCTAAATATTTGTAAACCAGCAAGATCCGGACTGCATTTCCTTGCTTTAGAAACCCTATCTTTGGTACTAATTTTATTTTATTGTTTTTCTACTTCTAAACAGTTGATGCTTGAAAAAAATATATCTTACTATTTCAATTTTTATTTTTTGTGAATAAGTTTAAAATGTTTTCACTTGTGTTCTTCACCTTTTTTAGACAATATGTTATGACATGTATGTTTAAATATACTTGCATGAAGTTACATTTTTAGAAGGAATTCTTAAATTGAAGTACTGTCAGTTTCCACAATTGAAACCTGGCTTCTAGCATTAATAACATCATATTCTCAATTTGTGTTTTGAAACAGTAGGTCTTTTTTGGCATTAGTTTAACTGTGCTATAACATGTGATACTCATGTTCTATTACTTAACATTCCAGATGGTTTTCTGTTGTTTTCTTTTTTATGGGTTGTTTTTGTTTGTTTTTTTTTGTTTATTTTTTAACTTCTTTTGGCTACTGCATCATCCTGTGAGCATTCAGCAAGTTCTCCTTTTAAAAATAGCTGTTGAGGGGAGAAAATGAGGTTTTATTACCCAGTGTTATAACTGCACACTTTAGTTCATGGTAGCTCAAAGTCTATAAAACAACATCATGCAAGTCTGATGTGAAATGCTGTTGAAGTGAGGGCAGGAAATCACTATTCATTTGCTTTGTTGTGACAAAGATTCTGCAGAATTTCAGTGATTTTTCAACATCTTCAGGAATGAAGAGAGGGAATTATTTTGAGCTATACAAAAACATATTAAGAATTCAATTAAGATACTAAACTGTCAATGTGACTAGAAAAGAAAGTATGCTGTATCTTAGATACCAAGCAGCTCTTAATGCTGTCTGTTGAAGTCCTCTATACTAAGACGGATTGAATTTCTTACATTTAAATGAAGCCAACACTGAATGTTTTACTCCGATGTGTATCAGTATAATAGAACTAGTTTATTGTAGGATAATTGCAAGGGCAGTAAACAAGTATAAGCAGAATTTTTTTGAAATCTAGAAATGGTATCAGCTTTGTCACATGTCTTAGAAATACTCTAGTGATATGTTTAAAATTGCTGTATATTAGCAAAGGACTACAAAATTTGTGTTAATAGAATCAGTAACTTTGCTGTATTGCTTTAAGAGTTGAAACAAGCATTTTCCTGTGCATTAAATTTAAGGAATTATCCTTGTTATTTATAATCCTAAAGCTATTTCAGTTCTCTGGGTGGCTTAGGGTCTTTGTTGTTGTTCAAAACATTTTAACAAACCAAATGATTCTTGCTTTGCTGTTTTGTTTTGTTTTTTTTTTTTTGTTTCTTTTATTGACTTTATGCCTTCTATAAGCCCCATTGTCTCTCTGTTTTCTAATTTTGTTTTTTGCAAAATTTCCAAATTCTCCTGCATTTTATCTCTGCTTTTATTCTAGGCTGCATTAAATTTGAACTAGCGACAAATTATGCCTCCTTGTTTCTTGTGCAGTTACTTCCATTTCTTTTTCTCAAGCATTTTGCGGATGCAGAATGAGCTGAATCAAAATTAAGGTCCACGTGTTCATGGTAAAAACTAACCAAGAAACAAAGGGTTTATATGGAAGTATATTCAGTTTAAAAAATTTAAATTGTCAGAAATAAATAGCAACCCTTTCTCACTAAAGAAAGGTAGCGGATTTGTTTTTGGTTTGGTTTATAATATGTTTCCTGCTGACATTTTAAAATGGAGCTGGAATCCAGTTCTGGATTACTACATCTGTGTAGTTTATCTCTGTGTCAAGTAGTTAAGTGAGTTTGTGAAAATGGCGAACACATGCTGTGTAATTTAATATCTCTAACATCAGCTGGTACACATTGCTGTGAAATTCAGGCATTCAGGTTTCAGGTTTCAGCATTAGCTGTTACAAAACTGTCTAGGTGTTTAAACTGTTGGGTTATTGTATGCTAAAATTCAGTTTGGGACCTTATTTCTAAACACCAAGATCTAACTTCTTCAGTGTGGGTAGCAGCTACTAAACTGCACAGCCAAAAGGTTATTTTTATTGCTTGAATAATGGGAAAAGTTAACAGCCTGGTATGCTTTGGACTGCAGTCTTAGTAATGTGTGTGTTGTATTTCTTTTAATTGCAGCCTTCCTTTTATGTAGCAGGTGCACCAACCTGTTACAAGAAAACCGATGTTTTCTTTTTTTTTTCCATTGTTTTATGGTAGGGGAATTTCTACCTCAGTATAAATTACAGGAGCTGTGTACCTGATGCTTTTTTTTGGCCTTAGTGATTGCTCTGAGTGGGAGTGGTTTCCTAAGGAGTGAGCTATCTTCACTGGATTGGGCTGTAAAGACTAGTCCAGCTGCCCGATCCCAGAAAGGGGAACCTCATCCAGTGCGGAATATGTGATCTCACTTTTTCTGAGACAACCTCGACCCTAAGATTGAGTGAGGGAAGTGAAGTGAAAGAGCATGAGATTCCCATGTTATGCCTTATTGCTTTGCTGACCTGTTGTGCTCGCTTTTCTCCCTTCTTGTTCTTAGAAGCAGTGGCACAAAGGTGAGGAGCCAGTCACAGGCTGTCCAAACTTACTGTGAAGCCTGGAGAGTCTCTCTTGATTTGTCTCTCTCTTACTGTATCATTAAGGCTGATGAGCTCGAGATCTGAAGGTTCTCAGTGTTGTGGTGCTGAGTGCCATGAATTTCTCGTCCTTTTGACTATAACTACTGATATCTTGAGGTTTACAGTCTCATGTGAGATCTTGCCTCACTAATCACTGAAGAACAGACATGACATTTGCTAGATTTTGGGTTATGGTTTGGTTGTTGACTTGGGAAAAGTACAGTTTTTATCCAACAACAATGACCACCTGCTCAGTGCTCTAGCTTTCAAATATAGAAACTGGAATTAATGTAATGAATTGTCTGGCAAATTTATCTTCATTATGTGAATTTGTTGAAGCATTTTCAAAGAACAGGAATGTAATAAATACCTATACTGTTGACATTTTAGGTTTTATCTTTTTCTGTGTTTGGTCCCAGAGCTGAAGCTTCTACCATGCTTAAGTGGCCAAATTATTTCACATTCCTGGGATATATATTATTGACCTATACAATGATCATCAAATAAAGATACATCAGTCTTGGTTAATAATAGTGCATTGTTTCTTGTTTATTGAAAGCATAAATTAGGAGCTTAATGTAGTTCATAACCTGAAACATTGTAAATAAATATCTTTTGTTTTATCTAGGTTGAAATCAAAACAAACTACTGCAATTAGGACATGCATCATTAGTGTCTAATACTTTGCACTTCCATAATGGAATATACTACTAATGTACTATATCATTAGTAATTAATGGCAAATTTTCCTTGTCAACAACCAAATATAAAACTGGAAGGTGCCTTTTCTTGTAATCTTTTTCCTGAAGTTTCTTTAACTTCTGAAGTAGAAATTTATGTAACCATGGCTAAAACATTGCCTGAAGGCAAACTTAAAATTTAATAACTGTAATTATTATTTTGAAATATTCCCAAAATGACAAAATAGCGTTTAATTATCCTAGCCACTTTATCACTATGATCTGTCTCTCCTTTCTTTGTTACTTCTACTGACCTTTTTATGTAAGATTCTACTTACATTTTCTGTGAGGATGAAAGCTCTCAGGTTTGAGAATATCATAGGATCATAGAATGGTTTGGGTTAGAAGGGACCTTAAAGCTAATCTAGTTCCAACCCCCTTGCCACAGCAGGGACACCTCCCACTAGAGCAGATTGCTCAAGGCCTTGTCCAACCTGGCCTTGAACAGTGCCAGGAATGGGGCATTCACAACTTCTCTTTGTTCAAGGCTGACTACAGACTGAAAATATTCCATGGACTATAAGAAAGCATCAGGTGACAAATAATCAACAGTCTGCTGTAACTGGCCTGTATTATTGTGTCTTACTAGAGTGTGTTTACCAGTGCCAGCAGTGGACCCACAAGTGCATGTATGACTCACTTCCTACCACATGGGTATTCTTTGCTGTGCTTGTCACACCCAACCTGTTCTGTTTTGATCTTATACATTCATTCTGAGCATCCTGATATTTGATCTATAATGAATCGTGATCATGGAAAAGTTTCAGCTTTGCTTTTCAAAGAAACATATGTAGAAACATGTCTTTTAAATTTTAACAGAATAAAACCTGGTAAAAAACCACCAAGTGGGAGTTTTGTAAAAATACATTGGTTTCTGAAGCTAGTTGCATGATGTTTTGGAATTTGGGTCATAATTGCAAAGCCTGTGGTGTTTTTCAGCGTGAAGTTTTGCTCTTGCAAGGGTGATGGCAGTTTTTTGTTTGGTGTTTGTTTTTTCCTTCTACCCACGTTTTCCAATATAACTAAATGGTTGTGACTGAAGAGAATCAGTAAGGATGTTGGCCATTTTGCCAAAAGGGTGACCATGTGTATTCCTGTACAATCTTCTCTTCCATTATATGTAACCGAACTCTAGTTTCGGTCTCCAGTCTTAGAAGAGTCTTAATATGTGAAGCCTTTTTTTTTGTTTTGTTTTGTTTTCTCTTACACCAGCTTCATCACCTGCCATTAACTGAAAAACCTGCCCCTAATAAATCTTCCTAATCTTTTATTTAATCTCAGTTCACATCTTCATTTCATCTGAGCAGTTACCTGGAAAACTGAATGGAAAGTCAGCTTATGATGACCTTTCTATGCTGGAGAACTTTGTTTCAGCTGTTTTTTACTGTGCTAGGAACATTTTATTCTTCAGCTTTGGCTTCTTCATTTTTATTTTAGCATACTCTTTTTAGTAATAGACTCACTTTTGCTGTAATGTGCAATGACATTCTCCTCAGTATTCCTTGCAGGAAATGTAATGCTGACTGTTAACTAGCAGTTAAGTGTTATTGGCTTGGTGGCTGAAGGTCACTCTGGATATCTTGCTTCATTTTCTGTTCTTGAGAAGTGGCTCATGAAGAGAACATTTTTGAGATGCATCTTGACTTTAAAATTTACCACTTTAGGGCTCAGAGTGCAGAGGCTTTATGAGAGCAATAGACTTTATGGGTATGCATTAGGCCAATAACATGATAGGTCAGTAAGTTAGAAAATTTCCCTGTAGTGACATAATGTTTCATAACTCCCTATTACCTTCTGCAGGATACGGTACAGGCAGTAATGCCTTTCCTTTTCTATGGCTGCTGTGGAAAATATTTTATAATTTATTTTTTTTAGTACCTTCTGTCAGGATCTCCAAGTACTTTACAAACAAATTAAAAACACCTGTGAGGAAAGTACTTACATTTATATTGCTCATGTTAAATATGGGGAACTAGAAGTGTGAAGGGGAGACATAGGCAAGGTTACAAAGTGAGTCTGAGACAAAATGGGAAAAAGAAGCTGCGTTAGCTTTACCTATTCTCTGGTTTTGTTTTAATTAATTTATAATGATCGTATGAAAATGTTTTCCATTAAAATTTAGGGGAAAAATATTTTCTTAGTAGTAGGAAGAAAATTTATCCCATTTCTTTTATGTTGTTCTTCCAGTTACTCTGGAAGGCAATTAAAAAGGGTATCAAATAGTGATGATGGGTGCTGATAAGAAGCATCGTGGAGGGACTGACTCAACTACTGGCGTCTAAGATACGGATATATTTATATACTGTTTCTTTTCATCATAATCCCTTTTTATACTGTTTAGGAGCTTCCCATCAGTGAATATGAATAAGTGAATCTAAGGAAGTTTTGAACATTAATGACCCTCCTGGTGTCTACGAGAGTGAACAAATGATTCCTATTTGTTTTGCCTCTTTAATGGTGGTACAGATAGCAGGGAGTATTGATGGCCCATCATATGACAGGACCTCATAAAGTATAGAGGATTGACCATAGAATTCAAAACCAGTGGGGAAGTAACCCGGAGGTGAGAATAATGAGCTGATCCAAGAATAGTATCTGCCTGTCACAGTATGTCAGAGGTTTCACTGACATCTTGGATCATGTAAGTCAGATTTGCATGTTGCTTCTTGAATCTTCCTCAGTACAGAGCTGGAAGTATTCACAACTTCCACAAAAAAGTAAAATTAGATAAGGGGGTGGTGGTGGGTTGTTTGTTTGTTTATTACCAGAAAAGTTACTTGAAATCCATGGCTGACTCCTCCACAATGATTTGAATTCAAGATTTGTTGCATTTCAGGTACCCTAAAACTCAGAAACTTGACTCAGACCTATAGTCTAAGTTGTTCAGGTATAATATATTGTTATTCATATTACTTTTAGTGATATTTCTAAAAGAAAATTATTTTTCTCTCCTATGTCTTAAAGTTTATGTTCTTTACTAGTAAAAGCACTACTTAGGGAAAACAGGTAGCAGAAATTTGCCCTAGAACTTAACACACAGCATTAGTTGACTTGATAAATATTGACAATTCTAATGTGAGGAAATACTCAGAAATCCAGTCCATTTCCTGACATGTGGCTTGACACAGTGCAAAGTCTTATTGGAAAGCTTGATTTGAATGATCCTCATGTCAGTCCTATTACTGCTCTCTTGTTTTTTCTGACACTGACATGCAATTATGGAATTTCACAACTGAAGTGATGACAATTGCTTCTCTCTGTGTGTGTGTCTGTCTTCCCCTTTAATCCAACTTTATCTAGCAATCTGTAATTTGATAAAGTGGAATTGAAATGACAGGCGTGACAGAAGTGCCGAAACAATAATTTGATCTCCCACTGAAGTGTCAATGTGTTTGGCTGTGTGACTTTTGCATATGCTGACATATGGGACACAGATAGTATATTTATTATACTAGAAGGCTGATTTATTATACTAGAGGCAGATTGCTTAAAAAAAGGGTTTACTACATTTTGCCATTTTGCCAATGTGTTCCAACTTTAACCATTAAATTTTCTATCCATGTACTACTATGTGTAAACATGATTGCTGTTGCACATAAATTATCTGTATTGGGAGAAGATTTTTTCAAATATTCATTTTGAATATAGTTGGGTAAATTGTGAAATTATAATTCTGTGTCTTTGTAGCAAAATAGTTCTTGAAGGGGCTATTTATTCTTTTAAGGACAACTTTTTCATACTAAAACTCCTGGGAGAAGGTGTCAAAGAATGAAGAAAGAACCATAGAAAAGGTGCACCATTTCTTTTTCCAGAGTCCTTTAATACTGATGAAATACCTAGTTCCTGTTCAGGCAGAATATAAATGTAATACTTGTTACAGCATAGATTAGCGTGTGCTGTAAACAAATTTTATTGAGGGCGTCAGTCAGCAAACTAGCAAATTTTTGTTACATGCATGTGCAGAATACAGAATACAAAAAATGTATTTTCTGTGGTACTATTAATTTCAGTGTCGTTTGAGAAAAAATTTCTGGAATGAGTGACTTTGCAGTGAGCCTTTTGAGTAGTTGGTACCTTTGAAATGTCAATTTTTTATTGAGTAGGCTGAAGTTTAAAAACCCATCACAATATACATATATTTTTTAAAAAAGTCTGATTGCAGTCTAAATCCAGTACTCAACAAAACCTTTTTTTTTGAAAACAGTGCTAATTTTTATCATTTCCCAGGATTGGAAGTCATGCTCTTCAGCTGATTCTCTTTCTAGCCTTTTTAACATCAGAGCATTAAATGGCATTAAAACATGCCTTTATCTGCTATTACATTCAGCCCTGATGTTTGCATTATATGAATTTAAAAACCAGAAAGCAATCACCATAATTTTTGAACTTCCTCTGCTTTGAGATAACTTGCATTAAATATGTGATGGCTTCCTGCCAATAACTCCTAAAAAAGCTCACTGAGCTAGAAATAGCATTCTGAAATATCTAATACCTTTATATAAATTAATAAAACCATGTATTTTCACTGAAGTAAATGAATGCACAAGTTACTTTGGAATATATTTATATATACTTTGCCTGCATGCAATGAACTAAATATCACCTGGGGACAAGGAAGGGGACAAGGAATATTTGGCTTCACTACTCAGCTAAACATAAAATTGAAATTCTCAGATGTTTGGGGGGGGAACAAAACAACCAAGTGGAGAAGGAGAACTTAACGTCTGACGCTAATTATCTGCCAAAATTAACTAGAAAAGAATTTGTGGGAGACTAAAGCCATGTTAAACTTTTGTCTACATCTGACTATTAACTTGTCAACAGGTATGAAAACACTGAGGGGAATCGGTTTTTGAAGTTACATGAAAAAGGGGAGCACACACATATCTGTTAATATTAGCATGCTGTGAATAGGAACAGGTCTTGGATCTTATCAGTATTTGTGGATGAATTAAACTTTCCTACATAGTGTGTCTGTTTCCTGGCCGTGCAAGCTTTTCATAACCCATACTGATAACATATAGTTGACCTTAGCAGCTATGTTATCTACATAATTTTCAGTTATTTATCTGACCTACCAGATTCTTTGCAATGATTCTGTGGCCAGATACTAAGGCCAAAATGACGTGGATTTAAATATATTAACTGTATCTCAGTGTGTAATATTGTATACTTGTACCAAAGTGTGTAATGATCATTGGTGCTTTAGAGAAAAGTAAGTTTGAAATTGATATTTCCTTCCCTATCTTCTTTCTTGCTTTTCAATTTAGGATGTGGGAGGCTTTATGACGAAGGATAGAGTAGAATTGCTGCTTTTTCATATAGCTCTGTGTTTTCTCTGTGGTGCTTGCTAACCCTAATAGCTGGAGAGGCTGAGTAACAAGAAAAAGCACTTTATTTCTGTTGAGTGCCTGGTTCACTTTGTCTCCCACAGTTCGTAGGAGTGCCCAACGTAAAACCCCACCAGGGCCATGGCAGTGCTTTAAGACTGTGACCCTTCATTATGTTTCCTGCTGTAAGGCTGGGGGAAGCCTCTTAAGTTACTGAGAGTTTGTTGTTTGGTTTTGTTTTTGGTTTTGGACCTGGTCTGAAGAACACTGGAGGGGGACAGAAGTCTTACATTGACCCGAACAAAGTTATCTTTCTTTTGAGCAAAACTGTCAAGTCAGGGATCTTTCTTTCATTTAACTTACTGCCTACCAACACAAACCTTCAATCACTGAGGAAAATACTAATGCAGAAACTGGGAATTGAGTCCATCTCAGTTACTCTGGGGAGGTGAAGGGCAGCGGGGGCAGTTGGGTTGGCCTGCAGGAGGGAGCCGTGCACCTCACTGCAAGGATGATGTTTTGGAGCAGCCCAGCTATGATGGAGCCCGCAGTGGGGCCTGT
Organism: Coracopsis vasa; assembly: GCA_026283785.1. Classification (NCBI taxonomy): domain Eukaryota; kingdom Metazoa; phylum Chordata; class Aves; order Psittaciformes; family Psittacidae; genus Coracopsis; species Coracopsis vasa. Next base: position 2,116 of record JANHGB010009536.1, on the reverse strand, counting down.
AGGGGGGTCAGGGCTGGATGGAACCGGTTTTGGCCAGACACAGCTGGTGCTGGCTTCCACCCTCAGAGGGTGTGTGGTGTCCCCTCAGTGAACCCAGCATTTCCTGCCCAACAGCTGCCTCACTGGGAGCAGGGGTGTGCTGTGGGAATGGCTCAGGAGAGGAAAATAATTCCATAAACAGCACTTGGAAGTGTAACGGGCACACCCTGAGGTCATCAGAATACAGAAAGCCTGCAGGTTGTAGTCTGGAGACTGCAGGTAGGTCATTTGTTCTTGCACATCCAGACTGGTAACTGAAGAAGAAACTGGAGTTCCCTACTAATGAAGGGTGCCAAAGCCACTAGGCACTAGGCTTTTAATGGCTTTTCTTTTTGCCTCTTTATGTTTGGATTTTTTTTAAATGCCTTTGTATGCTTTTACCACATGGTAAGAATTCAAAGACACATTAACCAAAAACATAGCTGGAAGTTAGAGACCTTTTTTTAAGATAAGAAATATGTATATTTTATACAAATTACCTAGAAAATGTGCTAAAATACAGTTTTAAAAGCCTATATTTCAGTATGAGCTGACAGAGGCAAAAGACAACGTAGGCTGTTTCTGTGCATGTACGCCATCTCATGCGCTCTGCCTGTCACAGCAGCAAGGAGAGGTTTTGCTTTGCAGTGTGATAAAATTGCTGTGATGTGAACTTATTCTCAGCTTCTTGCTAGGAGCTAGGGATGTTTTTGTAGGCAAATGTTTCCAAGCATAGGATATGAACAGAGCTATGCCTGCAACCAGTAGCATTTTGACTACTTTTTAACTCTCATGTTGAATTTTCCTTATGGAATAAGGTTTGTAATTTCAACAATGCGGAAATTAAAGTTATACGTGTTCATGATTAAAAGAGCTTTTCACTTCATCTGTTTGAGCTGAGCCTCGTGTTCTTAGCCACTACCTATTTTAGTAATCTGAAACTTCACAATTTTTTTTGGACATAGGAAAATATAATCTCACAGGATGTTAGTAGCATGATATAACTTTAATATTTTAACTGGATATATTTTTAAAAAGTTTAAAACTGAGGTCAGTTTGAGGAGGAGGCAAAGGGGAAGGAAAAAAGGTGTGTAGAATTCGTATTACCTCTGATTTTACATACATAAATAATTAGCCTGAGTTTTAAAGTGCTGGGCATTCAACTTAAGTCTTTGTTATAAGCCATCATTATTGGCTTCACTTATTCTTGCTCAAAATGTGCTTTCTGTGTTTGGAAATGTATAGTCAGTTCATTAAGCTAGGTGAAATCTAGCCATGATGACAATAAATGGACTAGGTCAATGTTTGCTGGGATATGGGGCAGAAATACGCAGCAGAGTAACTCCTAGGAGAACTTTATATAATGAGACCACTGCGGGAAGCCACTTAGTATTCTGCACTCATGGAGAATCACGAGTTACCCAGCCGATAAGAGTATTTATTCTTGCATAAAGTTCCCAGATGATACCATTTAGAAAATACATATTTTTCTTACTTCTCTTATGCATCAGGCTTGCTGATACACTTTTTATTAGACAAGTTATCTTGCAGATGTTGTCTCATTAAACTGGGGTATATACATATATTCTCCATTAATTTTCTATTCCCAAGTCCTAGCCAATGCATTCTGATTCTTTCTTTAAAATTGCAGGACAGCATTTCATATATTGACTGATACGCAGGTTGTACATTAACTGATTAAACTTAACAGAACAGCATTAATAGAACACTTGCAAACTTCTCTTTCTCAGTTCTCCAAAACGTAAAATAAACACACAAGTTGTAATCTATAAATGCTTGCAACTTCTCTGGTTAATTTAAAGTTTTAGAAAATGACAAACCTTCCTAAAAGAGAAAATACAGTGACTGAGGAGTATGAAAATAAATTAAGTAGTTTTCCTTGACTATTTGTGTCAAGATAGTAAATCTTGGATGTATTGTATGAACTACATTGGACTTGGAAATGTTTATTTTCCATACAGAAACCTCAGTTCTTGAACATACATGCACTTTAGAAGGAACTCTGCCTAAAAGTTTGGGTTTTGTTTTGGTTTTTTTTTTTTGTTTTTTTTTTTTTTTTTTGTTTTTTGGTTTTTGT
>JANHGB010009534.1:0-23979 GCA_026283785.1 Coracopsis vasa | reverse complement strand
GTTCCAGGTGAAATACCCCTATTACATTTGTAATCTTTATCCGCTTCCCTTGAGGAATGAGAGGAGTTAGTGTGGTGCCTCTTCTCTGGGTTATGAATCCTTTTTTTGTTGCTTTAAGTAAAAATTAAATTCTCTCTTTGATTTGTAACTACATTTAATTCCAGCATTTTCTGAGTCATCAGCAAAAATATTCAAAATATCAACATGAAGAAATGGCAATATGAACAGTGAAGATGCTTTGATTATTTTCTGTACTAGGTCACATAATTTATAAAGAGGTTTTTAAAAAGGTTATCATTCTATTCAAATACAAGCATTGGAAACATGAAAAGGTATCCTTCTTTTTAATCTGTATTAGGAAAAAGGTGATGAAGATTCAATTGATTTGATTTTCGTAGTGGTGAATTTAACATAGTTATACACTTGGTTCAGTTGAACAGCATGTCTTAAAGTGCTCAGAATCAACCATGGAGGATGTTATGCACTTAAATTTAATAAGCAAAAAGGCAGAAAAGATTTAATGTTCCTCATTCTCTCCCCAAGGAATATGTTGCATTATCCTTCTAATTCCTGTGGAAGAAACTATTTTTTTAGGTACGTTTTTCAGACCCTAGCTGTATCCTTAAGTTATAGGGGGCTTTTTAGTTACTATAAAACTGGAATAAAGTAATTCAAAACCAAAAGCATTGGAAACTTGTTTAAAGTAAAGTGCACACTGAAGAAATGCTATTATCTATATTCAGCTGTCAGATCTGTAAGAAATCTGGTACTATGTTTGCAGCAATTAATTTATTTCTTGCAAAAAAAAAAAAAGAAACATAGTTGAGTAGTTTGTTCTCTAAAGAAAACGAAGATTAGGAGAACCTTTTCATCCTCTGGTGTGTTTTGAAAAATTTATATGAAAAGCATCTTTTTATAAATTTTTATTTAAAACCAAAACTAAAACCAACTTTAACTCACTCTTTTGCTTTCTTGAGATCATTGTCTATTCTATAGAACCCCTAGTAACTTCAGGAACCATATTCCTTTGGCTTTCAATCATTTTACCATACAGCCACTTAAATACTCAGGTAACCACTTTTTACAAGACTAATAACATCTAACTTCAGAGTGAGACTTTGTTCATCTTTTCAGCTTTTAAACTGGTATTTAGACTCTGTGATGGTATTGACTGGGGGATTGATGAAGTCTGACCACATGCACAGAAGTTTAGTTCTATTTAAAATATGACATACTGGTTAACCTCAAACTTCCACTGTAAAACTGCATGGGTAGTCCATAAGTCTTGTGTAAATTCATACTAACCCATATTTCTTTGATTGCCTAAGGCCTCTCAAATGGTAGTAGATGCCATGAATTAAGTTAATGATCTCCATAGATGGTCATGGAAAGTTAAACATCTACCTCAGTGCAGATACCTGCATTTAATTTTAAGTCATTTGCCTCATTCATGAACACCTTAATTTCATATTGAATCCCACTCAGGCCTTGATTCAGTTGCTGAAACATGGGCACTTGGCACTGTTTAAGGAACTCAAGGATATCTGAGGCATACCAGTGAGACTGGTAGAAATGACACAGAAGACTTATAGGAGACATTTTTAATCAGGAGCTTTGCCCAGAAGACATACACTGGAGCCGTTTAAAAATCATCAATAGTAGCTTGTTTTCTGGTATAAAAAGAAATATTTAGTTTGGTTTGTGTAATGAAACCAGAAACTTAGGCTGGCAAATATGGTACATTTCATTGTAGAAGATTTGCACCATCTAGTAGCAACAGCTAGATACTTCAGATCGCAGGCAGAAGAGAGAGATCCATATGTAGGCAATTGGATTGAGCCCAGGGTGTTCACAATGGTTATGTTTTAGCTCATCATCCTAAATTCCGTTTATAGTTAATGGAAAAAGTGTGGCATTCTTAGGGCATAACTGATCCAACCTAATTTGGATGTGCTCATTAAAGGTCATACTCAGGGGACCTCTTTCAGTCAATGAGGGGCTGCAAATTGCATTAGAATAACTGTGAAAGCATTTTAAAGGAATTTTTTCCAAGTGCCTGTGCATTGACTTCTCACGTTGAAAGTGATGAGCGTATTAGTTAGCTTATGTTGGGTAAAGTTAGTAGACAGCCATGAGTTATGATAGGCTCTAGAAGAAACAGCTGCTGAGTTTGTGTGCACAGCAAGGGCTGACTGACACTGTTTAGGAAAAAAAATGGAATAGGTGGCCCTGTAGGACTCCTGTTGCCTGAGGTTAGATCTAGTAGACTCACTAAAAAGAGAGCTGGCAGTGATCCCTTTTTTTCTGCGTGTGACATGAAGTCTTTGCCACAAAAAGTATGACAGAAAGAATATTGAAGTTGAAAGATTCAGAGCAGCAGAGATTAGAGTAAGAAAGATTTCCATTAAGAAGAAGTAGCTACAACTGTGAGGTTAAATATGACTGATGTAACAGAAGCAAGAGACTTGGGAAAAGGATAACAGTTGGAAGAAGAGAGGATTGGAGACCAAGAAAGCCATATATGTTTGGCAACCAATAGTGAAAAGCCTACAGAAGCAACATCTGATTTGATAGCTTTGAATATGCATCATGTCAAATTCTTCTGCTTGTCTGCACTGGTTATTTGTTAATCTGAACTAGAAAAAGCTAACTGCTAGGTACAGCAAAAGAAGTCAAGCAAAGTTTGTAAACTAACTCAGGATCAAGCTCTGAATCTGCAGGCAGTAAGGATGCAGTACGGGCTACTAGTTTTTAAAAGCTCATGTATAACCTCTGCTCAATTACTGAAGGCAAAGCAGATGTGTCTGTAGAAGACTTGTGAAACACTGCTTCTCTAATGAAAGTGATTTTCATAAAACTAGTGAATTAAATCAGCTGACCTGTGGAGACTTGAGTCTAGATGTTGTTACAGGGCAAAAGCTCTAGAAATGTTTATATACATACATATATGTATATATATATATATACAAAAGACAGCTATGAATAATGAAAACAAGCTCTGTTGAAAAAAGCTTGAGGCATGCAAAGCAAAACTTTTTAAGGTTCAAAAGAGAGAGTGTATGAATAATGCTGCAGTTGAAATCAAAATAGAACATTACATTAGGAAACTATCTGGTTATTTGATATGTTTTCAGAAGTTTCTGCATTACTTTGTCCTGAACAACTTTGTAAACTCTGTGTTTATAACCTCAATTCTTAATTTTAGAATGAGACTCAAGGGATATAAAATTAGATGCTGCTGCTTTTGAAAGAGGTGCTCCAGGGACAAAACAAAGATGAAGGCAGAGTGACCTTCCATGAGATGTAAATAGGGAGACCTTGTGATGTTTGCCATAGAGACAACACAGGTAAATTATTTAAGTAGTAGTTTCCAGTTAACTCCTAATCCAATTCTGAAGAAATGTCACTTTTATCAGGTTACTCTATGGTAGCATATACAGATACAACCTGAGGGTAGCAAATTAAAAGCATGGGTTGAACCTGTAAATATAGAAAGCAGAATATAAATGTTGTCTCCTATAAAACTCCATGGTTATATCTCATTGAACTGTAGAAATGTATAGACAGGAAGCAAGATAATAGACTTATATGCATCCTTTACTTGTCTTGTATGATGTACTTCTAGAGAGATATCATTATTAGCACCTAGAAGAATCAGACTTTATTATATTAGGTGCTACAAAAAAAACCCAAACCAATCAAAACAAAAAACAAAAACAACTCTTAACTTTATAAGCAAGCAGAAAACATGAAGAGATATCTTCAGAAAGGCTGGTATATGCCTGATAGATTTTGGCACAGCTCTTGTGAAATGTTTCGCAGTTTAAAATTTTAACTAAGTTAAGATTAAAATAGGTGTAAAGGGAAAAAGAATTTAAGGAAATGGGCAAGAGATAGAAAAGGAACAAACTTCTCACTTTGCACAAATTTAACTGGCCACCAAACAGGACAAACTGGCTTAATTAACTTTGGACTACAAATTAGAACAAAAGTTACATCAAATCTGCTTAAAAACAGGATTTTGCGTCTATTTATCATACATATGTTTTGTATGTTTGTTTTTTAATAATACATCTTTATGCTAATGGTTAAGTAATAAAAGCTGGGCTTTGATGAGCAGTATTCCTCTGGCAGTAAACAACAGGATATATCCTCACTTTCTTGCAGTTTACTAAAATTAGCAAAATTTAGTCCTAGAAGTAGGAGTAGTATGTAGTTGCTGCATACTAGTGCATCAGATTATCTTAAAATTAATAGTAATTTTATTATCAAGAATTATTTATTTTAGAGAATATATTCATAACAATTTCAAAAGTGTTGCCAGCAGGTTAAGGGAGGCAATTCTTCCTCTCTACCCAGCACTAGTGACACACATCTGGAGTGCTGGGCTCCTCAGTGTAAGAAAGCAGATGCTGGAACAAGTCTAGTGAAGGAACATGAATATGGCAAAGAGCCTAGAGTATGTCTCATATGAGAGACTGAGAATGCTGAAACTGTTCAGCCTAGAGAAAAGAAGACTCAAGATGATCTCATCAATGTGTATAAAAACCTGGTGGTGGAATGAGGGCAAGGGAGTCAGACTTTCCTCAGTGATGCTAGTGACAGGGAGGAGGACATAGGCACAAACTAAAAACCACAGAATTCCATCTGAAAACACATTTTTACTGGGAGGGTGGTCCAGCATTGGAGCAGGCTGCTCAGAGAGGTTGTGGAATTTCCATATGGTATTGAAAGCTCACCTGGACACAGTCCTAAACAATCTGACCCTGTTTCAGCAAGTGGATTGAACTACAAGATTCCTTCTGACCTCAACCATTCTGTGATTCTGTGATTTCTATCACATTTTAAAAAATTATAGCACTAATTAATTTTTATTTCCATATTTATAATAAACTACTTTGAATCTTTCAGTTAAATCTTTAAACAACATTTGCATTATCAGTCTTTAATAAACAGCTATTTGGAATAAATCCAGGCAGCCAGCTAGCCTGCCTGCCTGCCTTCCTCCCATGCTTTAAAGAGAAGCGATATATCATGATGTGGAAAATCTCTCCATAAATATATATTTACATTTCAGACATTATCACAAAATTGTTATGTTGTAATTTACTGTATTACTTGTCTTCATCCATATTCATGGTGTCTTAACTGATTGGTGGATAAAGGCTGGATCATCCTTAGAATGTCATACAATGGAAATTCATTAAACTTAATGGGTAGTTGTGAAAGTTAAAGAAGTGGAGACCAGTGCTTAGACAAGTCCTAGACCTACCAATTTTATCAGTATGTTTTGTATATCAGTATGTTTATATACCTACCAGTTTTATCAGTATGAGGAAATAAACATTCATGAGCAAAATTACAGAAAATGGGAGTCTTTATAGAATATATTCAGATAGCCAATCTATGTAACACAGAGAGAGGAAATTACTCAAACACTAGGTTATTCAGTATCTCCTGATACTGAAAAAACTAGAAAAGTATGACAGCAGACTAGAAAAAAGTATGACTATGACATGTGATTAATATATTCCAGTACTGAACATTTATAAACACATTTTTGTTGAGGATCTTTTTTTTCTCTTAACTGGGGACAAGTGTAGGGTGAATAAAGGAAGGGATCCTGTAAAGTAATGACACAAGAGCTGATAAGATATCATCCAACATGAATCTGTTGGAGTAAATCCAGAGGAGGGCCATGAAAATGATCAGAGGGCTCAAGCACCTCTCCTATGAAGACAGGCTGAGAGAGCTGGGCTTGTTCAACCTGGAGAGAAGGATGCGTGGAGACCTTAGAGCAGCCTTCTATTCCCTAAAAAGGGCCTACCAGAAATCTGCAGAGGGACTTTTTACAAGGGTATGTAAGGATACGACAAGAGGGAATGGCTTGAAAGTGAAAGAGGGTAGATTTAGAGTTCTTTATTGTGAGGGTGGTGAGATTATATCAGGTTGCCCAGAGAAGCTGTGCATGCCCCATCCCTGGCAGTGTTCAAGGACAGTTTGGACTGGGCTTTGATCAGCCTGGTCTGGTGGAAGGTATCCCTGCCCATGGCAGGGGAGTTGGAGCTAGATGATCTTTAAGGTCCCTTCCAACCCAACAAATTCTATCATTCTACAATTCTATGATTTTATGATATACAAATCATGTATTCAGTGCTTTTTGAGGATACCCACTGGGCAGCTTTGTGCTTGATCACTGCAGACTTAACCCAGGACTGTAAACCAAACCCGTTGTGTTAAACTTACCACAGAAGTCAACCAACTTTTTGCAATCAGGAAAAAATAATATTTTCCCTGGCAAAAAGAGCACCCAGACAAACAAAATGAGCATCCTGATATCAACGTGTTGGTGCGTGCTCTAAGCTTGAGAGTATCAGAATCTATCTGGGTTTGGTGCTTTATTAAAATGTAATATCATTTGTAAGTACTCAGAATTACAAGTGTCAGAATTAATTGTATTATTTTATTTGCTTTTTGTAGTAGGATATATTTGGATTTGTAATTGCCAGGAGCAACTGAACACTTTTTTCTGTCTGTGACATGCATCTTTGCCATGAACAGTGATCAGTCACTGCAGAAATATGTAATGATTGCTCTTTTATCCATTTAAAAATTGCAATTGAAAGTTTAGATTCTCTAGTTTAGATTCTCTAGGGGTCTGAGGGACAGAAAAAAACCCTTTTATTGCAGAAATATATGAGTTAGAAAATTTCTTCCACAAGCCCTCTCAGGACACATTATTTCTGGTCAGTTCTGATGAAAAAGAAGAAATAATTGTGATAGCTGCAACACTATTAATGTGTTAATTTCTGAGAGAACTGAATTGTCTTTCTGCTGACAGATCATGTCAGCTAGTTCCATGTGCTTTCAAGTTTTTAGCATTCAGATAAAAACATTGCACCTCCTCTCCCTACCAACTTTGATGTGCTGTGAAAGTAGAATCATCAGGATGTATAAAAGGTCTCAGAGCAGAGGTCTACATGACTGAAAATTCTAGTTCCAGTCGATATTGAATAAGGAAATTATCCAGACCTCTTTCAATATGAATGACCTCTGCTCAAAATGTTCCTGAGATGGCTAATACAGCAAACAAGCCCACTTTATTAGTCCTAATAAGCCCAGCCCTGTCACATGGTAATTCCTTATTCTGCATGTATTTTTTCAGCAAGTGGCTGTTGATTATGAATTTTAATAGAAAAAGGAAAATAAGAATAAAACTGAAAACCTAGAACTAACAAATATAATTCATATGTAAAGAAGAAAAGGTAGTAAGTTGTCACCTCTTACTTTTGCTCTCAATATATACCAAAGATTTAGGATCCCAGAGCTATTAGGTTTTAAAACACTATTGTAAGAATATTGTATCTTCAAGTGGAGATAACTATGGAAAACATAAAGAAATTATGAATAAGGACCTCTTATTGCCCTTACTCTTTAGCTTAGTGCATATGAGCCAATCACCCAAAACTTGTCTCATAGGCAAGGAAGAGAATTAGTCACTTACGGAGAAACATAGCCATGACATATTTGAAATGCCTTCTTTAGAATAACACATCTTAGAAGTGCTTATTTATCTCCACTATGAAGAAAGACTGACTGACAGATGCGATAAAGACTTTCACGTTTAGTTAGGTAAATCTCACTCTACATGACTTCTGCTTGTCTAAACAAAGCATTCCTTCATTCCCCATTGCTCCTGCAGTATCCTGGAGTCTTGAACAGTTGCAAGTTTGGCCAGCAATTGGAAGTCTACATTTTCCTGAACTTTTGCATATGTGGCATGTGAGTGTGTATGTGTGCAGATACAAGCACAATATTGATTGCCAATGATAATATATATTTACTGTATTCTGTAGAAAAAAGAAAGAATAAAATAAAATTTCAAATTTGTCCAAGAACTAGACAAAGGTTAGAGTCTTCATGATTCAAGGAACTTTCTATCTCAGAAACAAATATTATGAATGTTTTCATCCTGCTAAATAAAAGAGGGCCAAAGAGCAACTGCTGAAAGGAAAAAAAGGTGAAAAAAAAAGTTGAAAAGTTCAACACTGTTGAAATAGCTCACTATCTGCTTCCTTTTGCAACTATTCCAGCTAGTTCACTGTGATACAAGTCTACTATAAAGAAAGTTAATCACCAGCTAATCACAGCCTAAAGCCACTTCACCTGCGGACCAGCAATTAATCTTTGGCTCCTTGTTAATATTAAAATAACCGTAAACATGGGTACTAATGCATTCTTTGTGGAGGGAGGGGGGGCAGTTGGGTTTGTTTGATTGGTTCTTTTCTTGGTAAATTAATATTCCTCCAGGAAGAACAAGTTTTGGTCAAAAAAATAAACATCTGTTATAGTCAGGAATTTAGCTGCAATCCTGTGTAGTACGTACTGGAATTTAAGTCACGCTGGAGGCAGATGTTGCTTTTGAGGAAATAAATAAGCATTGCCCAAGGAGGTAACCCTTTCCCACAGGTTCTTTTCAGTATTATCACTTTTTCATGCTAGTGCTATTAGGGAAAACATACTTATTATTGGAAGTAGTAAAAGTCTACAGAGTACAGAAGATACTGACTGATAGACAGTGATGATAAACCGCTAGAGAAAATGAAGGGGGAAAAGCTTTACAAGTCATAAATATAAAGAACATTTTAAAAAATTAAAAAAGCAGAGCAAAGGAGAAGGCAATAAAGTAAAAAGCTCAATTCTGAGTAAGTACAAAGAGAATGAACACACTTAAAAAAATTTACAAACAAGTCTCATACGAATGCAGCAACTCCTGTAATGTCTAAGCAGAACTGCGTCCTGTTTGCATGAGAAAATTAAGAATCTCTAACAAGTCTGAATATGTGTAAAAAATGCATTACCATAAATACAATATAGGATCATAAAACCTTTGCCACACAAAAGGTGAAGAAATTAGTAAAACAGGAATATCAACTATCAAACTGTTATAACAACTACATGTATTTTGTTGGGTAATATTTTTCAGCATGTTTGATACTTATAACCCAGCAGCATTCATTGTGTGCTTTTTTTAAGATGGACCACCAGTAATGCATAAACAAAAGTATAATTCACGAGTCAACTGAATTAACTCATATAACTGCATTGTCAGTTGTCTTCTATGTTGTAATCTCACCATTATATTAGTGTTAAGCATTTGATTTCTAAGGTAATTAAGAAAACTTTTAAAACATTTTCTGCTCAGCCATTTCACAAGAGCAGTAAAACTATCCCATCAATTCAAAATTAGTCTTCAGTGGGAGAACATCTGTCATGACGGCAATCAAAGCATCTACTATAGCAAGACATATTTACTTACTTGTGCTTCACAGTGCAACTTTGTGCTTGAGATTTATGGGATGGATAAAAATGAAATACAGCATCTTTGTGGCCAGTATGCAGATCTGCACAAATTACCTAAATTAGCAGATCTAAAATAGTCCTGTTCATTTTGCATGCTCTTTCTGTTATTTACAGGATCTAACTTGGAAAGATAAGCTAGTTTAGCAATTTCATCTTGGAAAACCTTGAAGTATTTGAAGAACTTTAAGTAATTGTATGCACTCAGAGCCAGAGAATTAGTTTCCTCATTCTCAGAATTTTAGAAAGAGTGAAAATAAATGAAGCATATATGGCATAGACCAGAAATAAATTCAGACAGAACGTGTCTCTCACTATGGAAAATGCTCTGCAGCTCACAAAAACATTAGACTGTAAGCAATAACTTTCTCCTAGATGTCTTCATTTCAGGCACATTTTGTATTTTCCAGCTTAGAGGTTCAACACTGAACAAAAGACAGAGAGGCTTTTGAAGTCAATTAGGCTTTCAGCTTTCCTGATACACTGTCTCAGTGTTAGTCCAAACCAGCGTGTTTATATTTTTTGCATAACCCTCGTCACTAACCCATTTTCCTGAGTGACTTCTGTTTGAAAGGGCTGTGCGTGACAAAGTCTGCACTGAATCATTTTGACACCATCAATCTTAACAACATCATAGCATTCAGCATACTGTAGCACATTTCAAATGTGTTACGCTAAAAAAGGACATCCATCAACTTCTGAGGTGCTTTTAGAAAACATTACTTCGTAAAAATGGTACTGGGATACTGGGATGCTGCTCATATCCTCTTGATTTCTATTCATGAATATTAATTGTTTCTAATAACAAACAAGTAAAAGAGCACACATCTAGTAACTTGTTAACCTTTGAGTTCTCTTCATCACTCATTTTCATTCATCAGCAAAAGAACTTTTTAGTATGCTAATATCTCTTAACCAAGTAATTCAGAAATTACAGGAAAGTATGGATTTCACATGTTAATATAATTTACTGCATATGTGACCTAAAGGAAAACAAAAGGCTTTCAGGTACAATTTAGTCTCTTAATCTCTCTGATGCTTACTTGGGTATTTTCCATGTCAGCTGTTCTCAGTTTCAGTTGAGTTTGTTTGTGGTTGTGAAAAATTTTCCTCCCCAGCATAATACATATATTCTTTTAAAAGTTTACATGGTACAGAAATAATTATGATAAAATTTCATGAACATTGTACAGTTTCAGTAATTTTGGTAGTTATTTTTGATAGTAGTAATTCATATTTTTGCACACTAAAATTAATGAATATTTTCTTGAATATGTGAAAAATGTCAAACGCATTCACGTTTTTCTGTCTCCATTCAGTGGTAAAGGCTGAAAAAGGCTGAGAAAATATGGGAGTTTTGGAGATGGACTTTATTTTCAGATATATTTGCTTGTACTTCATAATAAATCAGTGCATTTCATGTTCTGCAATCTAGTTAATTTAAGTCCAAACCAAATATGCAGTTAGACCTCCAGCTATGTGGGTGTCCAAATTCTACAAATAACACTCCCACCTTTCTTTCAAAAAAGCAGTTCATGAATCCAAGGGACAATGTGTACAGAACAGGAAAATGCTTCCAGCCTGAGTGAAAAAAAAGCCCCAAACATATTTCAATATGTTGTTAGATACTTCATTAAAGTAGAAGCAGGCTGATTTTGAAAAAAATAGATTCCAATAAACCCTGGCTAAAAGTTCTCAACAATTCTGGAAGTTACATAAATTTGGTTCTGAAAATTTAATTGGACCTTATCACTTTTCTCATTTTTTTTCTTGTCACTCATTTTTCGTACCCTTTTTGCCCTACTAGATTTTGCTGTTTCTCCTTCCTCCAGTCTCCCTTGTGCACTCACTACATTTTTCCTTAACACAGTGTTGTAATCTTCTTGTTTCTTTTATTTACTATTTGTTTTCCATTCATGTGATTGACATGGCTTTCTGTTCTCACTTCCATTCCCTGGTGCCCTATCAACGTTCCTTCCGTACTAGCCTTTCCAATTTAGTTTTCATTTCCTTCCTGATAAATCTAGTAATACCAAAGATTTCTCCTCTAACACCATGTAAGTACTGCATTAAAACTCTATTACTGATAATTAAGCTAATGTAAAAGTACAGATTACCTATAATTTATGACAGAGTAACTCTGTGTTTTAGGCATTGTAATGAATCATCATTTTAATTTAAATGTATTGGATGCTTACCAAACTTCCCAAAGTGATGTTGGGAATGCTTGAAAGAATATTATAAAACCTCTGACAACTGTAATCTAAGCAGTTGAAATCCAGAGACTTTCAGGACAGTGGAGTTATCCTGGAAGCTGATATTCAAGCTGTCTTTTGGATCACAAGAAGGTCAAGACTTTCATCCATATGTTATATTTGTTTCATCTCTTGAATCAGCTTTCATATCTTCTGCTTTTACAGCAGCCAAATGAAAGTTCAGTCCAGAATCATGTATTTTGAATGGCATCAGAAAGTAGTTGTTTCACATGTGTTAATTTTTAGTTATTGTATTTACTGTTTTACAATTTAATCATTGATGAGTCTGCTTGTTTCAGTTAGATATATCAGAAGAGAAGTAGATTTGGCCCAACATTTTCAATGTAAAAGAACTTCACTGTTAATCGTGACATTTATGCTGTGCAATCCTGAGTGTCTAAATTCTGCTGAGTTTAGCAGCTTCATGAATCTGACATAACCCCAGATTCTTAATCATCTGAAATTGGAAGAAAGGGAAATTTGGAACTGATCAGCAAAAGAACCTTCCCTGCCTTTCCACTGTGAGTGTTTTGTTTGCAAGAAGTGCCCTGATGGAGTGGTCAGTCACAAATCAGTGTTTAACTGCACTGATCATTGAGATGAAGCTAGCTTGCTGCTTTTTATGCCAAGCAAGACCGTGGATATTTTATGTCAGTGCTGGCTCAATAGTTTTGCTCATCTACATTTGAAAATACTTAGATGTGTTCTAGGATGTGTAATTAATAAATCTAAGCACATGGACTGTGTAACTGCATGGAAGTAAAATCAGTTCACGAATGCAGTTCTCCCTTTTCATGCCTTTTTTATTCAGGATTAAATTCTAAGACCTTGTTAAATGAAGTCAGGATATAAATTATTAATATAAGAATTAATAGAGATCTGTTGCTGAGGGCGTAATAGAATATACATATTTATATGTATTTATATAAAAATATATATATTTGTTGTATTGATCTGCACTTAGAAATTTCTCCCCCTCCTCTTCTTATCTGTAGTGTTTATCTTTGTACATGTCACCAACTCATTTGGGTTTTGGGAGGGGGATGATGGGAGAGGTGTTTGAACAATTTTTCTGAAGGAGATGACAACTTGAAAATGTATTTTTCTAAAAGATTTATGTTTTCATAACTATTACTTTCAATAAGTATGCATTACATGTTATTAGCTTTAGCAAGATTTTTTAATCTAACAGCTCTGAACCATGTTCACATTAATATGCAAATAGAATGAGAATACAAAATTAAATGCAAATGAAAGTTGGAAGTTAATTGACTTTTTTGTCACAAAAGCTCAGAGAAACAGTACTTATGGTTTAATGGCAAAAAGCTAATGTGTCATCCTAGGGAGGCCTACATCAATCTAGAACTAAGAAAGATGATTTTGCTGAGGAAAAGTGCAAAGTGCTGTTTGTGTATGCAAGTTACCAGTTCCCCCTATGCAGGTGGTCCCATCACCATAAACCTGGACTAAATTGCTACCATCCATTAAACACAGTGGTTGCCTGGATAGCTGCCTAGTACAGACTTACGCAGGCCATCTACTCCTGTCAGAAATATGATATGTCACTGACAAAAGCTTAATTGCTCCATTAATTAATAGGACAATTTTCAAAATGCCTTGCAATGCAGCTTGACACTCATTAGTGCCATTTATGAATAATTTTTCCCAGGGTATAATACTCTGTAAAGTGTAATTTGAAAGGGAATAATACATGTTTAAACCATATGTATCTGTGAAATGAAAATACATTCTTTGCTGAATTAGTCAGCTTTAAGGAAAAAACTCAGACCTATCCACTGAATACTTGGAAAGAGATTCTTTATTTTAAAACACTTTTGTCACAGAGCACCAAGTTTATTCTGGATTAGATACACTGGGAAGTCCAGGCAGCCCCTCTTTCTCTAAGAAATCTTGATCCCCCTTCTAATTGGACTCTTACTACCCTCAGTTCTTCATTGAGGCCAGGGGCACTGAAATGTTTGGACTACTACTGTACCAGTACATCCATTTGTCTCTGGGTATTTATATTGCTCTATATGACTGGACAAAGCCGAAGACAAAAAATCTGGAAAAGTTTATTCCATCACATATCTTCTAAAATATAGAACCAGGACTGATTTTGCAGGAGCATAAAAGAGAAAAATAAGTCAAAATAAGAAAAGTATGTGGAGAAAGAACGGGCACAGTTCGACTGTTTTACATGCAAATTAGATTAGGAAAGGGGAAACACTTTTAAAGAGAATCCCCTTCATGTTTTCAGAGCCAGAAAGCTTCCGTATTTTGTTTAGGTAAGATAGAGTGCCTTCTAGTGCCTGGTCTGAGTCAGTTCACCTCATTCCTGCTGATCTGACAATTTTTATTTTTATTTTTTTTTTATGTTCTTATAGTTTATTCAAAATACTGATAGCATCATAAATACAGTCACTGGACATATGGCCCAGCATGTGAAAACCTATGGAAGTCTAATATTGGAATAATGTGGGCCACTGAGAAGAAGAAACTTTAGTTCTCTGTGCTCTTTGCACAGATGCAAGAAATTAAAAGTTTCAGCATCAAATCTGCGCACTAAACAACTTTTATCTGACAGAAAAGTTTATATAACTTCGACAGACTGAAGAAAAAGGTAGAAATAGTAGTACCAAACAACATGATGAAGGTTGACACAAAAATGCATGCAACATATTAACAAAGACCTACTTCTAAGGCTCAACAGCACTTAAGGTGTTTGAGAAAAGTAAGCGACTAAGGAAGGACTTGAAAAACACTTAATTTATGTAGGTGGTGGTACAGTAAGGTAAACTGCCTTAAAAGGTGTTGGTGCAAACTTTAATCTAAAATAAGGATTTCAGGCAGAAGGCAGGGATCTTTTAGGTTCATAATCTGGGATTATATCACTTATATTTTTTTTAGTATCCATGAATTTCACTGTCCAAATAGGATTCCCTAAAGGAACTCAGAATTTGCTGAGTGTTCATCTTCTTAGAGCATTTTTCAATGCATGGGGGAAGGTGGTGTGGGCTGGGAAGGTGAAAAACATTATCACTTCCTCTGCCTGCCCTGTTCCCCTGCACAAGTTACTTGTTAGTCATCTGAAGAGGCTGAACTGTTAATGTGTTGCTGCCATGGCTCAGGTTCTGATTCTAGAACAGAAGGGATGGGGGACACCATAACCTTTTCAGCCGTCCCAGTCTTAGCCTTCTTGTCAATCAAAGCCCTAAGAATACGCTGAAAAAAACAGATTTTCTGAGGGTGGGCATTCAGCAGTTCCTAAAAATCCAACTCTTTGATTTGAAAAAGTCTCATTTAGACACTAATCAGTTAGAGACCTTAAATTTGGTTCACAGCTCCTCATCGGCAAAATCTATATACAGTTCTACAGCTTGGGCAGCTAAAGCTATTTAACATTCAAAAATGCTGATTACCCAGAAAGTCCTATTAATCTTGGTGAGAATACAATTGCAGTCTGTGGCTCAAATGTAGGAATGTATACTCAGCCATAACTATTTGAATAATCAATTGATGACAATATCAGCAACACCTGCCCCCCCTCAAAAAAAAAACCTGCCCAAAACCAAGAAAAAACAACAATAAAAAAAACCCCAGTGCAACCCTTTGATTTTTATTTGACTTTCCAGTAAGGATTCCAGTCTATCATTTGCTCTGGAATTGATTTAGGCAAGACTATATGAACCATTCCTCAGTGACTCAGTATAGCCAGGTATGTTTTTTTGTGAAAGGTGCAGAAGAGAGGTGTGTTAAATGATGCTCTCATCTTTTTTCTGCTCAGAAGACACATTAACATTCATCAACATCTGGATCACTGGTGTTAATGAATGACTTCTGTATTCCTTCTCTCACCAAAAGGAATGACTTCTCATTCTTTCTCTTTGTTTCTTACAGTTGCCCTTCAAATGGCCACAGAAAAGAGTGGGAGCTACAGTTTTGTTTGTCTTTAGCTATTGCAAGTGATAGGAAGATGCTACAAAGCAACTGCCTCAGGCATTTTGGTATTTTTCGTGCTCTGTGCCTAATCCTAATCTTGCAAGATTTTTTTTACAATTAAATTAGCTCTCCTCATTAGTACTAATAAGGACTGTTACCCCAAAATGTTATAGAAATAGTTGGCTAACCTTTCTCATCTGCAATATGACTTCTGTCTCTCATCCCTTTCTGTGACTGATAGACTGCTTTTAATTAAAATATCCTTTGATTTTGAAGAGATGATCCTCCCAAAGTACACTCATCCGGACATAGTGCATACTTCACAAAAATAAAAGCACATCTGAAGACTTACCATCCACCTAAAAGCCAATCTAAACTAGGTGGCTATATCTCTGTAGTAGTGTTAGGCTCTTCATTTCATTGGAAAAAATAAGAAATCCTTGGTGGTTACATTGTTTTAGTGTCTGGTGTGGCTGCTATCTCCAAACACCTGTCTAATGGATAAAAGTGAGCTTCCTTTTAAGAAAGAAAACAATAATCCCCATCTACTGCGTCAGCTTAGTGATCAGAACAATCAGTCATGACAATAAGATACATATAGTCTTATCTTGACTCAGTCGAAGCAGCCCTCAACCTTCATATCCCACATTGCAGGAGAGTTTCAAAACACTAGGCTAGAAAAACAGTAAGAAAAAGGGGTGAAAAAGGCTTAGAGGTGAGCTATTACATCGCCAAACCCACAAGAATCCTGGGATGGAAGGAGAGATGGTAGAAGAAAATCTGAATCTAACCTAGACTAATGCAGACCATTGCCCATTAGAATAGGAATGCACATAATGTACAAACAGCATAGGTTGCAAGTAATTAAAATGGCCTGAGAAAAACGAAATAAGCAAGCCAACCAAAACCCAATAACATAGGTGTTTACCTTTCCAGATGAGTGTCATAACCCCACACAATGTAGTACTCTCTTAAAGGTCTGATGATTCCTGTATTAATGGGCTGCATACTGATCCTGCTTCATTTGAAGGAACAAAGAGGGTTCTCAGCCAGATTATGCCATAATGAGGTGTCATGGTTGAAGCTACCTGCAGCTAGGGTTTACTTTCTATTAATTTGGCTTACAAGAAATTAACTGATCTCTTACTGTTCAGATCATTTTTACCTCCTTTTACCAGTTTCAGGGTAGCTGTTGGTGCTGTTATCTGGGAAGGACTTAAATCTTGATTTGATTTCCTATGCTTAATGTTGCTGTCATCATCTCCTCTTGACAGTCATGGGAGATTAAGTGGCTGCCTACGTTTTCCTGAATTTCCATCATATTTCCCAGAACATATGTCTGCATGTATGTGTAAAGTAAGTGTAAACATTCAAAGATGCCTGTGTGCCTATTGGAGTTAGGTGATTACAAAAAGCAAGATTACCATTTAGGAGTTAGGGCTTATTTAATTTCTCAAATCCTTATTTTGTTAAGGTTTAGGTGAACTTTATCCATGAAGATGTTTTGTTCCTTAAAATCCGGACAAAGCCACTATCACTTCTGTAATGTTGCTACAAGGGCAAAGCAGAGATTGCTGATGTACACTCTAGACCACTTCATAAAAACAGAATCTTAAATGCGTTAGTCTCAAGTAAAATTCTTGAAATAAACTTTTTTTGATCTTTTGTATGTAAGACTACCTGTTCTATAAGTTCTAAAGTAATGATTTCTGGGAGTGAGTCAGAAGACATGGCTGTTTTCTAAACTGAAAGGTGGAATTACATTTTTTTTGAGCCTTTGCAATGAATTATGATACCCATTCTCAGCTGAAGCTCTTAAAATTCAGCCTTGCTGCTGCATTCCTCAAATTCAGTATCATTATTGTTCACATACTTACTATTCATGAGACTAAAATATTTTACTGTTTGATTTGTTTTGTTGGATTCTGTTTGCTTATGGCCTGCTGTTCTAAGCCAACTTTGCAATAGTTTATATTTATTGTCATAACAATCATTCATATTTTGCAACCATATTTGCCAGTGCAGACTGCATAACATTTGACTTCATATTCATCAATTGCTGCTGGTTTACAAAGATTACGCCTCTGGTACCTTACTGAGTGAGAATTACAAATGTCTGTCCCTTCCATTCACACAGAGCTAAATCATGTTCAGGTATCAAAATATATGTTCAGCAAAAGATGTAGTTGCATTTATTTTGTTCTGCTATTAATTCCATTAACATGGAATGGCTTAAAAGACTTTCAACTTTTGAGATCTTCTGTAAAATTGTTCTAAAATGGCTCTTCAGTCCTGCATATATTAGACATTCCTAGTCTTTCTGGCTAACAGCTATAGTGCATATTTTCTTTTTAAGATAGGCAGCAGGAATTTTCAAGAGGCGATAATAAGGTTCTAGCAATACTTTTTTGATGAATGTGTTCTTCTGTATACATCGTTCACTTAACTGGTATTCAATATGGCTTTACAATAATCTGAAAGTATCTTTAGTACTTAAAAGCTGATGTCTAATGTCAGATGCTTGTGTCACTGATATCTGTATCAAGACTCTGGAAATGTGCCTGTGCAGACTCCATACACTTCATTTCACATTTATTTCTCACAGAATAACAAAACCTTATTTTGTTTGGATGTCTTGAGGTAGGTTTGATCTGTTGTCAAACTGAGTCAGAGCTAGCGGCTTACAAAACAGTTTATGGAATCACAGCTTCCATTATAGGCATATCGATTCTCCTTTTCTTATTTCTGTTATCATCTTCTATAGCAAATGTTTTTAAAAGACCATATTGTTACAATTTTTCCAGGGTATTTTTTTCAAAAACATTCTTATTCTTATTCTTATTCTTATTCTTATTCTTATTCTTATTCTCATGCTTATGCTTATGCTTATGCTTTCTTATTACTAGTACTAGTACCAGTACTATTATTACCTTTCTTTTTATGCCATGCTTTTTATATGCTTCATATTTTGTAATCTACCCCCTTAGCAGGTTCATTTTTCACAGTTTAAGGTTATGCTATAGGTACAACATACTTCTAAAACCTTAATTGTTGCTTAAATGTTGCTGGTTTGAATTTCTTTTGTTCATGTCACCAGCTGTGTCAACCTAATTCACCATAAGCATCACAGATTCGTAGAATTGTATAGGTTGGAAAAGACCTTTAAAATTTCATCCAGCCATTAACCCATCTCGGTCAAGTCCACCACTAAACTACATCCCTAAGTTCCACATCTATGGCTCTATACCTCCAGGGATGGTGACTCCACCACTTACCCGGGCAGCGTGTTCCAGTGCTTGACAATCCTTCCAGTGAAGAAATGTTTCTTGTAGCATCCAATCTAAATCTCCCTGCCACAACTTAAGGCAGTTTTCCCTAATCCTATCACTTGCTATTTGGGAGAAGAGACCGATCCCCATCTTGCTATAACATCCTTTCAGTAGTTGTAGAGAGCAAAAAGGTCTTCCCTGAGCCTCCTTTTCTCCAGGCTAAACAACCCCAGTTCCCTTAGCTGCTTCTCATAAGACTTGTTCTCTAAACCATTCACTCGTTATGAGCAAAAATCTTTCAAAGCTTCCTGCTCTGGCTGACCCCAACCATCTAAACAGCTGTTAAACAGTTGCAACATAAAAAATAATCTGCTAAGCTACTACCAGAATTTAAGTTCTTACCTCGCTGGAGCTACTTCAGGGTTCTCTAACCCACTTCTGCACTAGGTAAGGTCTGCCTTTCTAGGGTTGTTCGTGCTTCAGCTGCCAAGCATGTAGAGAAAAGTAAACACTACACCTAACTGGAAATAAAAGCCTGGGGAAGGAAAGTGGAATATAGAACAAGGTGGGGGCAGATGGACAGAAATGACCACAGGACCAAGAAATACAAAGCAGGGGAGAAGCAAACAAGACTGTGCAGTTACAGTAAAGGACAAAAATGGAATATGGACCTGGTCTGGAGAGGAGACTGAGAACTGGTCAAGCAAGAAAATGTTTGGAAGTAGAGTGTAAAGGAAATTTAATAATCTCAGATCACTTCCACTAGAAAGTTGAATCGGTACATATATTTCTCCAATCACTGTTGTATGCAAGGCATGTGGAAATGAAGCAGAAATTGTAAAGAGACTGTGCTTTTTAATTGCTTTGAAACTCCTTAACATTTCATGTCTTGGGAGGACTGTCACTATAAAGAATGATAGCATCTGACAGGGCAACTTCAAATAGCTTTTGCTGCAGCCTTGAGTTCTTGCTACTTCTTTATATCTGATTTTATTTTTCTTACCCTAGGTTTCTAGAAAATAAAAATCATTTTGTTCATTATCTGAGTGTGGAGGACTTAGTTTAAATGATATGACTTATACTATATTTAAAGAAGGGAGGCTAGAGTTCTACCTGTACTATGCACAGCACTAACCATAAAACCATAAGAGCTTTCTCTTCAAAAGCTCTTATCTTTGTCTCACTTTTTATGTTGAAGCTTCTTCAACAAGTGAAGCATGGGAACCCTGCAGACAAATTATTTTGTAATAACAAAGTCTGATTTCTTCCTTTAGAATTTTTTCTTGCTTGTCCAGGTCTCTTTCCCGTTGATGGAAAAATTGGATGGTGAATTTTAATTAATACTCAGATAAATAATTTTTAATCTATGAGTGTTCAAGTCTTCAAGTTAAATTTTCTTTTCTGTGATTTGTTATCTATAGTTAAGAAAAGGGATACTGTTACATTGTTAATGTTACTCAAATGGGGGCTTTTCATAGCCTGTTTGTTAGAGCATTTTCCCTAATATGCCTTAGGAGTCTTTGCTCATGATCCAGTTATTGTGTAAGTTATATGCAGCGAGATCCACCATGAAACTGAACAGTGGAGATGGAATCCCATGTCTGCCAACTTCAAGCTGACTGCCATGGCAAGAAGTTTTAGACTCACACATGCATTTCCTGTCTTTCTGTCTTTTTTTGGACCAGAAAATACTGTCTTTCCACTGAGTACTCAGCTGGTGGGTAGGACAGATTCTCATCTCTGAATACACAGTTGCCTAGTGATTAGAGTTGGAGATATGTGTTCGTATCTACCCAGGCAGAAAAACAAATTTGAAATTAGCTGTCCCATATCACAAGTTAAGTGCTCTATTACTGAATTATCGGAGGAGTGGTATCAGTAGTTTGTCCCTTTCTTCCAGACTTATTTAGAAATATATCAGGTCTCTGATCATATCCTGGGCTCTAATATCCGCAGAGACACACAGACATGAATCTAAACGGATCTATGAATCATGGATTTAAATGTTCTCTGGTGCTGGGAGTTAGGTGAGTACATCCTTAGTTCCCATTTTTCCCTACAGTTATTCTTACTGTCTGACTTCCTGTTGTGTTTGTCTTTTTTTTTTTGTCTTGACCTTTGTACATTCCATTCTTTAACAACAAGTTCTACCCAAATAAAGCACAAAGTACCTAGCTGTCTCAACTGCATAATATAAATTTCATTAGGTAGCTGTGGCATAAATTTCCCTTGTGAATGTGTAACCTAACAGTCTGTCTCCAGGCAGCAATCAGGACCCCACTGAGCTTGGCAAGGTGCAGTCACTGATCCAGAGCATTCACAACATAAGCTCATGACAAAACAGAACAGATGGAGACAAAGGCAAATGGCAGTGTGATGAGAAACAGAGTAACAATGAAGTTAGGTCCATCTGTTGTTCCAGTAGGCACAGAAAGTATACTTGTCCTCTGTTGTGTCCCATTGCACCACTTCACGTCTTTGGGTACAGCAGGCAGCTTAGTAGATAAATGGCCAGGGCTACACTTTGACTGAGGGGGGTGTATTTATATGTCAACCCTACCTCCCACATAAACTTTATTTCCTTCATCCTTCTCTTTCTTTTGGCTCTGATTATTGTCCCAGTTTTCTTGGCAAGGTGGATGAGCACTGTGCCCTCAGTGCCTTTGTCTAACAGCAGTTAGGTGCTGAGAGAGGAAATCCATGCATAAAGGGCTCAAAGCTTCTCTTTGAGGCAAAAGCTCTCCTAAACAATCAAAGGGCCCAGGAACTGTTCTCTGATTCTGAGAACTGGTATGGCATATCTGGTGTTCAAATGGTTACAATCTCTTATGCTCCAAAGTAAGCTGTCCACATTAAAACTGCTTACTTGGGGTGGTCTTCAGTGCAAACTGTCTTTCAGCTGTTTCAAAATGTTGTGTGGGAACATGCTAGATGATGCAGGCTGAAAACGAGCCATAGACAGTACAGAACAGCTGCATCTGTTGTATCAGGTCAGTACTTGAGCCCTGCACTTAATTTAGTTTGCTAATACAGGTATAATCTGTGCAAATAGACCTACTTGACACATTATGAAAGATGCAAAATGGAAGGATAAAATGCAGGCATGTGGGGAAAAGACTAAAATAGTTGGAGGGGTTTTGAAGGTTTATGGCAAACTATCTCTTTCAGCTGCTTTGATTTGTTTTTTTGGTTTTGGGATGGGGTGTCAGTTTTATGCAGGAAGAGGTGACCTTCCTGTTCAGAAATCCTGAATAATGGATCATTGTAAATAGAACAGCAACTTTCTTAGGAAGGCATTAAATGGAAAGCTGTGGAAATCATTCAGGTTACAGGCAGCTGTCATTGAATACCTGTGCTTTTATTATACTGCAATACAGCAAAGGGACCAAGATTATTTTACTATTCGACTGCATCTCACATAGTCATCATCCTGTATGTCATTTAGTCAGAGTGTCATAAACTAGAAACTTGATTCTCTGAAGTGCTCAGTGTAAGGTGCCAATCACCTTCAACCCCCCTGTCCACTAGACTGCTTGCAATAACTCTCCCAGATAGCAGGTCTTCTCATTTTCTATGGCTATAAAATAGTGGGGGGAAAAAAAAAATCTGACAACCAGACACTTTAGTATTATGCCTGCAGAAAGGAAAGAGATTTATGTATGAAGTATGTATGGATTTGTTTGACTGGGGATGGCTTTCCAGCACTGTAGAGATGGGCAGCATCACTTAAAAGAATAGCCCAGATCCCGATCTCACTGTGTTGGAACTTGACTGCCATTAAAGTACTTGTTGTCTGGATTTAACGTAAGGCTGGTAGCTATAATCACAAATGAAAATGATTTCTAAAACTAACACACTTGTAGCAAAAGGATTATTCCATTATTATTAGGAATTATGTTACCTCTTATTTTTGAATGTTAACAGTCAAAGACTGACTTGAGTATATTTCTATTTTTGTGCTTACATAAAAATAATTAGGCTATCATTTCATTATCATCATTATTAGAATCTGAGACAATAAAGATTGCAGTAAAGATCTTGCTATGCTTTAAGAAACAGTGTATTAACAGAAGACATAAAATAGGAGCAAATACTAATATGTCATTAGAAAAAATGTAAATATGTCATCTGATTTTATCTGAGAACATATCTTTGATCACAATACTATGTGAATTCATTCAAAATCCAATCTTTTAATGATAAGGCAACTTTTTTTATCTTCATGTTAATAAGCAGGATATAATAGTTCATAGCTAAATACCAAATTCACATGACCACTCAGTAGTTTAAATAACAAAATACTTTTTGTGTTTGCAAATTTCAAACTAAATTGAATTTTGTTATTGCTATTCAAAGACTGTATATGCAAGTAGTCTTCCATTTGTTTTTCTGGGGATTTATGTTTGTTGGGTTTTTTTTACAGTGTTCTAGTTTATAAACATAAAAGATACATCTTTAGAAAATATTTAATTGAAACATCACATCTATTAAAAAGTAACAATTCTTTCATCTCTAAAGTGAAACTATGTGAATGAGCTGTCTAATCACATAATTCAAAAGAAGGGGAAAATCCAGTTAATTTGAATTTTTGGGTAAACTTAACATGGATGTAAAATCATATTATGTTGTCCATTTCTGGATAATATATTCAGTGATAAAAATACTTACAATATTTTAAGTGTTGCAAAGAATTTTGACTCACCTGTGCACTCTTGCCCCCTAAAAAACCTCCAGAGCTCATTGTCTGAAACAGACAACAATTAAATTAAATCATCACCTCTGGCAACAAAATAATTCTTAAGTATGTAAACATGCTCCTTTTCAGATGCATGTGCACTTATCTTGGCAGATGCTATTTGGAGAAGAGGTCTAGCCTGACACTCATCCCAGTGCTCTAGGACAGGTTCTTGCTAATCCACTGCATATTCATAGATGATGATGATAATGGTGATGATGATAATAATAATAATGTGAAAAATAATTTCTGAGAGCAATGAGAAACATGAAATTCTGCCTCTATTAACTATTGGCTATTTTGGTGATAGTAACTGTTCAATAAGCCCTTCATTTTCTAAAGGAACTGACATTTGCTGATGTACATAAATAGGCCAGCTGTTCCTTTTTTTTTTTTTTTTTTTTCTTTTTTTGTTATA
>JANHGB010009531.1:0-10734 GCA_026283785.1 Coracopsis vasa | reverse complement strand
GTTTGAGACTGCTCTATGCCTCCAAAAGAATCAGATTTTTATTCTTTTAATAAAAGTATATCCCTTGAAAGATTTAGTTCAACCAAACTTGAAAAGATTCTTTCAAGTTTTAACAATAACATAGAATTATGTAGATAAATTTGATCTAAACAAATTAAAAAGAAAGAACAAAATATTGCAAATCTTGATTTGAGGATCACTTTTGTAAATACAAAGTAATATTTCTGATAAGAGTGGAGTTGCCTGCTTTTGCATTCCATTAACTGCGGCTTTTGCATTCCATTAACTGCGGCTATTCGATGTCGTAGGGTTTAACTGTATATTGCCAAGGTTTAGATGAACCTTTTCTGGAGAGCAGCCTGTATGACAACGCACTGTACACTGGCAGCACAGCTACCAGACACTCCCCTGCGGTGACCTGGCTGGAGTGGTGAATGAATTATCTTTCAACTTCCAGCACTGCCACATGTCCCTGATTTGACAGACATCCTTTTGGAGGTGGGATGAAGGGAGAATCAGGGCAGCAATTAGCAGCCAAAGGCAAAGGCCATAAGCATTCGAGGAACATAAAAGACCTCCTTCTTTCCTTTTTCTCTAAATTAATTTCCCCCTCTTTTTTAAAAAGTGCAATTTCTGTTGATTTTTGGAAGTCAGAAACCTCTTCTGAAAGACAGGGTGGTGAATGATCCATTTTGACATTTTTTCTGAAGGAAAGTTCCTTCATCGATTAAAATACTTCCCATCTCTAATGGTGACTATCCAGAGTTTAAAAATGTCTGCAATGACAGCAAACAGCAGTTGAACAACTCACCCACCCCTTTTTGTCCATCCTAGTGCAGTGGGTACTCACTCTGTGGAAATCTGGGTGGGTTGTCATTGACATCAGAGAGGGTGATGTTGACTGTGGTTGTTCCAGCTAATCCTCCCAGCTGTCCACCCATATCCTTGGCCTGGATAATCACTTCATAATATTCTTTTGCTTCTCTGTCCATGTTCATTAGTGCTGTTCTAATTAGGCCTGAGATTGAGGAGGAAAGAGGTTTTGGGAACAAAAGAAATGGCAATTAAAGAGTATACTAACAAGGTGGAGTGCTCTTGCTCCTGCATTCTATCCCCTATGTCAAGAATGAGACCAGGCTCTGCATTCACTCTCACCTTTCCTGGTAGAGTAAAACTCACCCAAATTAAATCTAGGTTAACAGAAGGTGTGAATTTTAAAGAAGCCCAGTTAAAATGCATCAGCTCTTGGGCAGGATGTCTGTTCAAAATTCAGATGTTGCCTTCCAAGAGAGCTGAAAAAGCTTTTCAGGAGCAGAGTGTGCTGTGCTGCTTGAAGATAACTGTGTCCACACAGAAGTGGAAGTGATGGGATTAGTTAACAGATCAAGGGGAGTGCTCCATGGTCCCTGCACATGCAATCCTGGAGGCAAACTGGCATAAGCCCACAGGCTTTGATCGGTGCCTTGGGGACCCGCGCTGCGGGTTACGCGAGTACAATCTGGGGAGCTGCCGCTGGTTTGGGCCTGGCGGGGGTTGGTGGTGACCCCGCTTTCCCCACCTGCAGAGCCTCCCTGTCCTTCGGGGTAACACTACTGCAAGAGGACATGAGGTGGCAGCAGCACTTCTCTCTCGGAGGCTGCGGGGAGCCGGCTCGGGCAGCGGTGCGGCCGGTGCTGGGCGGCGCAGGGGGGAGCGGCTCTTGCCGCGGGGGGTCCACGCTGCTGCTCGCCCCTTGGGCTCTGGCTGCCGCACCCTCCCGGCCTCCTCCTGCCACCCATGCTGGGCTTGTCGGGGGTCTGCCTCGGGTTTGGATGCTGCTCTTTGGTTTTCCTCGGGTATCAGATCCTCTAGAGCTCGCACTCCTTTCGCTCTCACCCGGCTGCCCCCACTGAACTCTGCTCATCCCCACGGCTGCCTGCCAGGACGGAGGCGCACAGGTATACATTGCAGAGGTGTCAAACCTCCAGTTCTCCCAGTGTGATCCATACCATCTCAGCAACTACTTGCCCACAGCACACTGGGTGGCTTTCTCGTTCACAGCACAGCTACCCACCACTACTGCTTGGCCACACCAGGGTCCCTGAGCAGGACAGCAGCAGTGACTGGTGATGCAGCCCAGGGGATGCACTGCCAGGGGAGACTTCCCATGGCACTAATGGCCTTTGCTAGACACAGCTCACGACACATTTAGGATGGCCTATGTGGGTGCAAATATGTGTCAGCCCTGGGCACCATCCCAGCTGCATGTCTCAACAGGCAGTACTTGCACGTCAGGACACTATTAACTTGAGTGATCTGCATTTAGTGTTTATTTTTAGCAGGAAGACAATGTACGGGTTTAATAAAAAAGCAGTAAAAAGATATTGCATTGGCAATTATCGCTGTATGCAAGAGGGAAGAAATAGTGACCAGTACTGAATACTTCCCATGGATATAAATAAGATATGAAAATGGTTATCATTTTGGAAAGTATTTTCTCCACATATGAATACTTTTTAGGGTATTTCCACTCTTGGCTTGTCCTGAATACAGAACAGGCTAGATACACAAAAAAAGACATCAGTGCCTGAAAGCCAGGTTCCCTGATGCCTATGTTTGGGGCCCTCTGGTCCCTGCAGAAGAGCCAGTCCAGGACAGCAGAACTCAGAGCCAGGCTGGGGTTCACACTCCTCCAAATGAGATCCAGAGTAGCAGCCATGCTGAGCAGGAAGCCTCTGATGCTGCTGCACGCAACTGGTCAGCAAGGAAATGCTGGGGATGGTGGTGAACCTTAAAACTTTCCTTAGGGCTATGGAAAGGATCAGATCCTTGGATCTTCCAAAGGGCGCTGATACCATTGTTTTCATCAAACTGAGTGAGGTTTTCTCTTCTAAAAAAAAATAGTAAAGAGCAGAGCTAAGGTGATGTCCTTCCTTTTTTGCAACAGCCAGATGGTTTCTTGGGAAGCTGGATACTCAGGGGGTTTTGCCTGCTCTGCCTGAGGGGATTTAATTCCACGGGTTTTGCCTTCTAGGGGATTATGATCATGGTCAGGCTGTAAAAGTACCCTGGAAAAAAGGAGGAAGAAGCTCTCAGCTTTCCTTTGAAGTTGTGCCTTCACATGTACATTCATTGAGCACCTCTGAGGCCAGTGGCAGACCAGGCATGCTTCTGGAACCAAGAGATTGTGTCAGGAGGACCCCAAATTCTTCTAGCAGAGGAGTGTATTGAAATATGTTATCCACTATTGGGTGCTTTAATCACTATGCATCAATATAACGCAGCTGGTGAATGTTTATGATTTAGTTCCATTTTAGAAGAATGTGAGAGCTGCAATTGCATTTTTTGGGTTAACAAATCCTGTGGGCGGTTTGCTGTGGGGAAGCTGGTGAGAGTACTGTGTTTGTGGTGGGGAAACCACTTCTGGCTCACAACTGCACGTTGTCTAAAAGGATGCCCTGTTGTCCATTTGTAAAGTCTGAGGCAGCTCTGGATATACGCAGAAATGCAGGTCTAAGTGACTGGGAAATTAATAAGTGCAGAAAAAGAACTTTCCTGGGTTAAATACCAATCAAGAACATGATTTTGTACTTAAGAGCCTATCTTCGGTCTAAGTCGCACTCTACCGGTTTAATCTGTACCAGGTCTGACCCTGAATATTGCTTCTTTGCTTTCTTAGAAATCATTCAGTACCCAGCAAATCTATAATTATCTGTGGTTGATAACCTGAAGACTAAACGGACATTACTGTTTTATCTATATCGCAAAGAGCTCAGAAAATAACATGCCACATACAAATTTCTCTTTGGCTAGAGCACCTACTCCCTAAACTGCTAACTTTCAGAAGTAGATTATGCAGTGTTTTTCTGCTTTATCCCCTAGGGCTCAGCAGTGACTATCGTCTCATGAGTTTCTGACCTTAGCACTACAGATGCCCTTTAGAAACTGTCAAAACCTGTCAGATTCCTCTTTTGGATATAAACCTTGGATATACACAGAAAATGAGAGAGAGAAAGCAAAACAGAGAGGATATCCTGTAGATAAATTTAAGGTTATTAACAAGAACACCCTTAGGTAAAACTGTGTCAGATAACCGCATCCTTTAACTTGTACTTTCCAGTCCTGGTTGGTTCATAGATTACTTCTTTTTCCTCTAAAGCCTTGTTACCATCTAGATCTGCTGAAGACGTTGCAATGATAGAAGCCAACAAGAACATTTACAGTACCCAACCCATCCAGCTCCTGAGCTGCAGAATACAGTCAGTCAGGTGAACGTATCACTGTAGAAAGCATATCCTTTTGGAGCTCATTACCACAGCCTTGCTTTAGCCCTCACACAGTACTGCTCTATCTTGACTCCGAGCCATAGAAATATGTTTCTCTGACCACAGTCACAATGCACTGCCTTCACTTTCTGCTTGAAACTTTTTCTTTTGCTTTCACACTGCCTCATTCCTTGTTGAAATAACATACCTGTCCGAGAGTCCACAGAGAAATATGGTTGTCCTTGGAGAATACTGTACACTACTCTTGCACTGTTCCCATAGGTTGGGTCATCAGCATCTGTTGCTGTCACCTGGATAACAGAGGTGCCTGACAAAAAATCCATCAGGTAAGACATTGTGGGATAAAGAGCTGGCATGAAAAGTACAGTTCAAAATGAAGCTCCTAACAAAAGCTTTACCACAACAAACTTTTTCATTTGATGCTCACAGTGTTTATTGGTTTTGCCCATACTTTTATCTCATTAGCATTAAAGAAATTAACAGGCATAAATTCATCATGCACCTATAAGAAGATATAAAAAAGCTAGTACTCTATGGACTGCAGTTACAGAATTGCCAATATAACAGTACTTTGTTATGGGTTGCAGAGGGCTGGTAGTTATACACTGCTTGCTTCTTTTCCCCTTTTTCTTGATTTTAAGTATTATTTAAAGGCAGCTCAAGTAAGATATATAGCTTTGTTGAAATTAATCGTGAGCTGCTGTAAGCAGGTCCATGGTTGCTGTACATTGAGGAAGGGATGGAAACTATTTGTACACAAATAGTGAGTGTGAAGGGATGTATATCTGAGATTATCTCTCTGTGGGACTGCAGTTTACATTGCGTGACCTCGAGATTATAACATGCTTAAGTGCCCTTTGGAACCTGCACAGATGCATATAGACTTCTTTTCTTCAACTGGTTTTCAAGGTCTGCTTCCTCTAAAGCCATTAATGGCTTGCAGATGAATTAATTTATCATTAACAAAGAGAAGGTAAGGCATAACTGTTCAAAATATATGTGAGTTTTGACTCCTTAAAATGTCAGACAGTGCCTTTATGAATGTACCTAGCCTTCTACTTAATGTTCGTGTTAGAAACTAATCCACTGTTACTAGATACACACTTGAAAATAAATCTGAATTTAAGCTAGACATTACCGTTAAGAAACACCATTTCTGAATGGAACTTTTGTATTTGATGCTTGTCTCTAGTTTTATGTCAACATAATATTGAAGAATGAGAAGTTAAAGAAGGACATGAGATTTATATGGTACTATTATCTCTGTAATGACGTCACAGCTAAAAAGCAATGAGCCACTCTGAAAGAAAGGAGTCCAGAAAAAAAAGGTTTTATGGGAATATTGGATCCATTACATGTAAATGGTTTCTCCTGACTTGGGTAGGTAGGAAGGCTGCTGTTTGTCTTCTGCACTACCGTAACAGGACTGTCTTTCTTTGACATGATCTTATTCTCTAACAGTGGAGAGCAAATGGTACCAGAATCTTGGGATCCACTGAACTGACTTTAGTGCAGGCTTACAGGGATCAGAAGGAACAAAGCTACAAGTAATTGTTGTCATGTCTCCTGGGCAGTATTTCAGCTCTCAGTATGAACTAGAATAGGTTCCTAAAACTGTGTTATTTTTCTGGGTGGTAATGGTTGTCTAATGGTCATTACTGTTGCTACCATCTGATGGAAGGAGAGAAGAGACTACTTCACTGCAAGTTGCCTGAGGATGGCATGTTCAAAATACACCTTTTTCAGCTCTCTGGCTTCCCTTGGCATGTTTTCTTTCAGAGAGGCCCAGTTGAATGTGGCGTAAAGCCTGCTACCCCTCTTCTGTGTCAGCCAGACACCCCAGGGAAAGCTCTCCTGTCCTGCAGCTCTGGCACAAGGGACAAAGGCTTAGTCCAAGGAGTCAGGGAATTTATGTTTTGGTGATCATCTCCAATTTGCTTATAGGTGAAGAGACTCCACAAAATCTGCCTTACCCACAGGTGACATTTCTGGAACAGAGGCTACATAAGGTCCATCCAGGAACTTGGGTTCATTGTCATTGATGTCTTGGATTTTGATGATGAACTCTGACTCCGGTTCCATCGGCCGGCCCGTTCGTCTGTCCAGAGCCTGTGCTCTGAGGGTGTACTGTGACCTTTCTTCCCGGTCCAGTCGCTGAATGGCATGAATGTCCCCTGTTGTATCATCAATTGTAAATACAATGCCAGCTCCCTCTCCTGAGAGGATGTATTTGATTGAACCGTCTCCCCTGTCCATGTCAGAGTGGAGCTGCAGAAAGGAACAGGATTCAATTACTGTGAGCTGGGGAAGCAGCTGCTGAGAAACACCAAGAACATGAGCATCCTGAGCATTTTGGTCTCACTGTTGAGACTCACAATATGGTTTTAATGAACTTGTTTTGCTGAAAGAGGCAAATAGTAAAGTCTGTGTCACAGAGTTGCAATTAAAAACCCTCTCCTGTTTTTCTGTTCCTGGCCCCACAGCTGTGCCAGAAAAAAAGGCAGAAACACCCAAAAAGGAACAGGCTCTGCACCTTTTTGAGATCCCACTCAGCACAGTAATTATCTTTTGCCTGGTTGCAATGGCCACTGAGAAGGCCTCACCGCCAGGTTTGGGATAAGGTGAGGTCAGCAAAGCTGCATACTGTGCTTGCTCACATGGCTTAAGAGGAGTCAGGGGTAGCATAATGTTGGGACAGATAAGGTAAATCTGTTTGGGATCAAGGGGAAAGTAGGATGGGAGAGCTACTCAGTAACAGTCATGATTCAGAAATCTTTTATTTTTTTTTTCCACTAGGAAAATTTTAGCAATAAAAATTAGGATAGATCCTTAAATATTCAGGAAAGAATGGACTGTATGTAAACTAAGTGAGGAACATTTGATTGTGACCATGGTAGGCCATAGAGATTAGAGGTATCCCAGATTTTCTAGGGAATTAGTAAATGGATTTATTGCATGGCTGCTGGTTAGTCCTGAGCAGCCACAGTTAGCTGTGAATGCAACAGAACAGGAGAAAAGTAAATGCAGTGCTAATTATCATCTAAAACAGAGAAAGAAATCATCCTGGGAACTATCATTCTGTTAAACACCCAGTTCCCATGAAATACTGGAATACTACATCAAAAGACAAACAAATCACTCTATTTATTTCACTCACACTAGGAAGATTCTTAACAGTATGCTCATACTTCTATGCTTTTAAGGAATAGAACATAAAAGACCTGTGCCCAGAAATGGTATTGGTTAAGTTCCAAAAGACAGGAACACAATAGACTTGAGGTGCAACAATCAAAATGGGATATTCAAGAATGGTTCAGGTGTGAATATTGTGTGATTATCATTTTGAGAGATGAATAAAGAATAGATAAATAATAGGAAAAAAGTGATCAAAGTGGGCTGGATTCAGTTAAGCACATTTTAAAATGCATATATAATGCACATATAATGCATATACATATATACATAGGTAAATATTTGTACTGGAGAGGAAAATCTTGGAATAATAAACTGAATATATGAACATCGTATTGGTAGGATTTGAAAGAAAGACTCCAAATATAAATGGATAATTTGTGTGGAAAAGCAGAAGTCAAACTTAATGCATTTGATTACAAACTATTCTCTCAAAAAAGAAGGAAGAAATCTCATCTCTGAGCTATTTAAAAACACACTGAAAACTCTACTGTAACTTACCACATATGAAAAATTTAGTGGGGATGGGGACAAATTGGCTTATCTGACCTAAGCATTGCTAATGGCAGCAGATCAGAAGACTGTGACAACTGCCATGTCAGGCCATCGATATTTCATTTCATTGCTTCATCACTGATCTCTTCAGTGACTACTGCATCTGAGAGACAGCAGTCTTTCAGAGAGAAAAAGGAAAAGGAAAACGAAAAGGAAATGGAAATAAAAATAAAAAAAGAAAAAGAAAAAGGAAAAGAAAAAGAAGAAGAAAAAGAAAAAGGAAAAGGAAAAGGAAAAGGAAAAGGAAAAGAAAAAGGAAAAAGGAAAAGAAAAAGAAGAAGAAAAAAGGAAAATAAAAATAAAAAGAAAAAGGAAAAAGAAAAACAAAAAAGAAAAAGGAAAAGGAAGAAGAAAAAAAAGGAAAAGGAAAAGAAAAAAAGAAAA
Organism: Coracopsis vasa; assembly: GCA_026283785.1. NCBI lineage: Eukaryota > Metazoa > Chordata > Aves > Psittaciformes > Psittacidae > Coracopsis > Coracopsis vasa. The sequence continues at coordinate 2,338 of JANHGB010009531.1, read as the reverse complement.
AGGAAAAGGAAACAGAAAAGGAAAAGGGTGCACCTTTTAAAATATCAGGTGCTCAGGAAAGTTTAAAAGACTTGGAAGAAGATACTGAATCAAACTCATAGGTTAAATTGCACCTTTGGTCCAAAGCCTGTTTGGAATGAATGCAGTTGTGTAGGGAGCAAACAAGGAATGAACATGGCACGCTAATAAGAATTTGAGAGTACAAGAGGATCTCTGTCTAACTGATTTGTTACAAACATTAGGTCTCAACCAAGACTAAGCAGTAAGAAATGCTAGCAGCACTTTTGCAGCTTCTTGCGTAACCTGCTTTCCCTAGACACAGCAAAAAAGAGCATAAAAGCCATAATACTGCCAGACTGCAATAAATCTGAAAGAATTTGGTGTCTGAAGGGACTGAAGCTTACACCATTGCTCACAGCAAACCCAGTATCAAGATGCTGCAGTTCAGGTTGTGCATACTTCAGAAAGGTGATCCAGGTTTAAGTTTGCTCTGTTTTATGGGTAGTGCAATAATTTGTGCTGCCATGTGGCTGACACAGAAGGAATTCATTTATAATTTCTCCTTCATATTAAGGAAGGGACTATGGGAGGAATAAAGCAAATAACTCCTGAGAAACTGTTAACTGTGTCAGCCTGGATTGCTTCTTTTGATGAGGATGGTACAAAAGATTAAGGAGGCTATATCTACATTTAAACAACACATTTCCTGACAAAAGGCAGGTACAGAGAGAGGTGATGAGGAGGGCAGCTCAGGGGAGGACTCGCACAGCTCTGCTAACCAGGCTGTGACTCCATCCTTTATGGGCTTTCCTTTCTCTACCTCCAGGGAGGTAGTGAGGACGCATGAGTAAGTTTGTTTGATCTGCAGTGATAGTCTGTAGAAAGGAAGCATTTTGTTCACTCATTCATCTGCTATGTTTCAAATGCTTTGAAACAGGATTAGGGAGTCTCCAACACGGCAAAGTGGTGAAGTCTGTCCCCAGTTCAATTACTGACACAGTTTAGGCTGCTGGATGAATGTGGAAAATACCTGCCTAGCAAATGTGGGGGCTTTGGTTTCTCTAGTTTGTTCTATTAGCCAATAATGGCTACCTCTAGAGAAGTTGAAGCCTTGTATTTATCTGACAGGACCAGGAACTCTCAGAAGCTGAAATACTTTAAATTAGTATCATGAACACTACAGAAAAGCAAAAATTATAATGACTTCACCTCAGGAAGTTTCTTTTAATTTCCCTGTCCATAAGATACTTTACACCTTGCTTTACAGTTACATAAGAAAATACATTTTTCATAGCAGCCTTGAAAATCATATTAGGCAAGCCTGCACCTATGGCTCAAGTCAAGGTGCTTTCTGAGTTGCTCTAGTAGTACATAGCTAGCTAGAAACAGCTGTACAAGAGCATCGGAAGAGCCCCTCTCTTATCGGAATCCTCCAGAATATAAAGTAGATACAACTGGATCTATGCTGTGCACTCTTTCTCCTTCTGACATGGGCTTGGAGTGGGCAGATGGATAAAAGAAAGGCCTTGCTAGCAGCGTGTTTCAGGGTGTTGTGAGTGGTGTCAATCAGAACATGCTCTGTCTGTCCAGGCGTGGGACCCAGAGCTGTTTGGAGGGCTGGTGCTAGCAGCAAGCAGTAGGCTGGAAGTTCTTCCACACCTCCTCTTGGCCTGCACAAGCCCTTCCAGAGCTGTTTCTGAGTCAGCCTGAGGTGACTCAGACTGAAAAAATTCTGGCCTGCCAGAACAATTAATTCAGCCCACAAACTATTCCCTTTCCTAAGGATCCCTACGGCACAGGAAGCATGAATGCAGGCAGGGTGACAAATTGTGGTAGGCTGCAGAGTCTTCTGAGAGCCTGTGCCTTTGGTTGTGTAAGACAAGGGTAAGCTTTTCCGTCATGGAAGCCCCCACTGCATTCATCCCACCGCTCAGCTGCCTGCTCTGCACCCAGTTCAGGGGTGGGAGAAGATGAAATGTTTGCCCCCCAGAGGCCCATTCTGGCAACAGAGTTCCCTGTTGTCTGGTCTACATGGAGCAGTGCAGAGCTAGGAGGCCTTCAGAGAGATCCAGCCCAGTCAGCTCAACAGTGTATGGGGTTAAATGGCCCTGTTAACCATGGGAGCTAATTAGCCCTTTCACACCCTGTGCTAACAGAGGCTTTGGTAGTTCTGGAGAGAATGCACTGACAGCAGCCTGGGCCTTTGTATGGTGGGCACAGGCCATGAAGAGCTGTTTCTGCTTCCCCCCCCGTTCAGCAGAGCTGAGCAGCACTGAGTTCAAGAGCACTGTCGACTGTGCCCAGTTTTTTTGCTCCTAATGACAAAATCAATTATCAA